>JAHWFP010031974.1:16296-66204 GCA_023313725.1 Lithobius niger
TAAGTGACACTGACAAATTCAGCCAATAGGCTTTTTCAGCCTTACGAGTCTTCACCAGGGACATCGTGCTCCCCCCCTCCCACTTCATTCTAATTTCCCCAAAGTAAAGACGATTTTGGCTTGTGTAAGGCCAGCTGGCCACTGGACCGCAGCCCTCCCTATGAAAAAGTGTGTTCCAGCCTCTAACTCATTAAAATTAGCTGAAAATGTGTGAGCTTCCGGGGCTCTGCCTCGGACCCCGCTGGGGAAGCTTATAGTGTCCCCCCAGACTCCCTAGCTGGAAAAGGTTGTGCCCCTCGCAATTTGTTGGGTGCACGACGCCCCTGGTCTTCACAGATTTTTTTTCAAGTTCGTTTTTGTAAAACTGTATGTCTCCCAAAATTAATTTCTGGATTTTGTTGTGAGCAATGGCAAGAGTGTATGGTCACTCACTTAAGCTAAAAAAAACAACAACTATGCAACACTTTGCGGACTTACCTTCAATTTATCAACCTCATTACTTCCTATAGAAATACTATTATTCCCATAACAAAAGACTGGATAACTGCCTATTTCTTGTTCAATATTATCGTCTTCACTCCTGGAAACTTCACCTGCAACCGTCTGCAATAAAAAAAATAAAAAAATAAATATCCAGTGTAATGACTTTCAACTGATAAGGTTATTTAGGAGAAGGAGATAGGGATGAGTCGGTTTCAGTTTTTTGACTTCCGGTTTTGGTTTTCATGCCCACAAAACCACAGTTTCGGTTTAAGTATCGGTTTTTGCCACCCTCCACCTCCAACTAGATATTTCTATTTTTTTTTTTAACAGTCGTATTACTAGCTTCTAACTCGCTCCTGCTTTCACTTTCAGCAGCGTCATAGACCATAGGCCTAGCTGTGGAACCATTTTCCTAGTTTTTTTTTTTTTAATGACTAGGAGCTTTGCGTAAAAATTGATAATTAAAAAAAAATTAAAAGAACAAATCAATCTTTGATTTTTCGAACACCGTAAGAAAAACCGACACAAAATCGGAATTGGTTTCGGTTTCGGTTTCCGGCCCATCCCTAGAGAGAGAGTTAAAAATTTCTTCCTACTGACAGTCACAATGTACAAGTGAACGTTAAGCAATTTCTGGATTTCATGCCTATCAGCCAGCAAAGGGCCGTCGCCAGCCCACAACAGTGGGTAAAAAGTTGAAAAGTTCTGTGAGGAGAAGTGGCTGAAATGCTTGGACCATCACAAGGCTAACGACATCAAAAGCATTTGCCAAGAATGCGTTCTTTAATTAAGAACGAAAGTCAAGAGGTTCGAAAGCAATCAGATAATACCCTAGTTCTCATCGTTACAAGATGAACTCTTGCAAAAGCATTTGCCAATACCATTTTCATTAATCTAGGACAAAAATTGGAGATTCGAAAGTGATTAGATACCTCCCTAGTCCTAACTGTTGTAAGATGATCTATTGTGAAAGCATTTTACAAGAATGTTTTCATTTATCAAGAACAAAAGTTAGAGGTTGGAGGGTAATCAGATACAGCCATAGTTCTAACCACATGCAGCTGTTGGGGTAATAAATAGTGCTGGCTGCGGCCCTGCACCGCCATACTTCCGATGTTGTAAACTTGACGTTTCCCAAACAAAGAAAAATTATGGCTGGTTGGTAGAACAACGTCGAAATACCAGAGGCACCTGCCACCTGGTCAATTTTGGTTTCTATTTCCTAACCATACACTACCTGGAATTTTAGTATTCTCCTCTTCCAAGGTTGTTTACTCTAGAGATTAAAGTTATTGAGCCACGCAGCCCCATACGCATCTATCTGCACACCCCTCCATTATAAAAACGTTTCAATCCTCTATAGTGCCCAGGTGGTAACGGAGGGGAGGTAGGGTGGGCTTAAGGCAATGTATATTTTCAGTTTGGCAATAGAAACGAAAATTGACCAGGTACCCCTGGTATTTTGACATTTCTATGTGCCAACAAAAGTCTACATTACTTGTAATTTTAGCATTCCAGCACACCTCGTCACGGCGGTGGTGACCACCACCTGACGGGTACTCTAGGGTTGCGTGCTGGCTCCCCCAAATGTTTAAGAAACTTTGCAAAGCAAGACAAAGACAAAGAATTGGCAGTAGGATACGGCGGTTGCTTTTGCTTAAGGGGCTAAGTCATAGAATCCATCGGGCAGCCACAAATGGTCCAAGACAGTCGAGTCCTTCTGCTTGAAATGACATGTCTTGGAAGTAATGAGACGTGAAGACAGCAGCACTCCTTCAAGATGCAGCTGCAAGGATGTCAGACATGGGGCCGTTACTCTGGAAGGCCCAGGGCGCTGAGATGGCTCCAAGTTCGTGGGCGGTTACTCAAATGGTTGTTTTTGGAGTAGTTGTCTAGTGTTAGGCGTCGAGGATGATAATTTTAATCTAGGTTGCAATCATGGGGCAGAAGTCTCGCCAATGGGTTAGGCGAAGAGAAGAAAAGCTAGAAACAACCTTTGTGAAGTGTTTCGGTTTTCTTTAAATAAAAGCAAAGGGCTCGCACTGAACAGAGTTGTCGTTCTGGTTCATCTACCAGAATGTTGTAGAGTGCTAGAATGATAAAGGGGAGGGATTGTCCGCAAGGATTCCAGGTTTTCGCACGAAACAAACTTGAGGATTCAAGGTAACACCTTTGAAGTCAGCCAGGAAGAAATAATCGGCTGGTGCAGATGACAAAGCTTGAACTTCGCTACAGTGAAGGCTGGCAGCGAGCATCAACAAGAATAATGTCTTCCTGGTCAAATGGCTGAGCTAACTGAAGGCGGGCGGTTCATAGGGTGCTCCCGTAAGCAAATTGAGGACTATGGAAAGATCCCAGTCCGGAAAGAGCCTCCGTGTAACTGGTCGCTCGATGTCGAAGGATTTGACAAGAGCGGAGATACGAAAGTCATCCAGCAGATGAGAAATTCCAGCAGCTTTGACGACAGAATTAAGAGTGGAACATAGACAAGAATGGTGGAGCCCTTCAGCTCTTCATTGAAGAGGTCATCGAGGAAGATTAAGAAATCTGGGAGAGATGGATTGACTGGATTGACTTGCCGTGGGAGACACCAACGAAACCAATGGCGCCAGTGGTTGTCGAAGATTTTGTTGGTTGAGGAACGGATAGCTTTAGAAACAATGTAGGATGCCTGTTCTTCAGAAATGCCTGCTGTCGTGAGGAGTGTGGGGCAAGGTGGCCTGATGGTTAGCATGACCGTCTTGTGTGCTAGAGGTCTTGGGTTCGAGTCCGGCCTCAGCCACCCCTGGCATTTTCGGGAAGAGAAGGGCCTGGGATGTCTATTGCTCATGTCGATTGTGGCATGTAAAAGAACCTGGGAATTTATGAAGGGATTTATCTAGCAAAATTGTCCCGCTCCCCCACTGGAGAGGCCATGGCTGGGACAGCATCAAAAGCTAAGCTGTCGTCTGGAGTCTGCTGATAGTAGCCACTCGTGTAACTTGAGGGACTGTAAGTAAGGATGGAACTCGACTCCGCGATGCCGGGAGAGCAGGTTGGGACATCCGGAAGGGAGCGAGGAAGGTCAACCCGGAGGCTCAGAAACTGAGGGAACAATGTGGCAGCTGGCCAATTTAGTGCTATGAGGAGGAACTGGCTGCCCATGCTTGGTTGTCGGCAATCGGACCACGAATTGGCAAAGTCTGGCTTTGTGCCTCGTGGCAACGAGGTCGACCATGGGAGTCCCCCAAACATTTAGTAGATATACACAAGTGGACATCTTCAGAGTCCATTCGCCAGAGGATGGAGACCGGCGGGGCAGGGAGTCGGCAATCACCTACCAATTGCCCAGAATGTGCCAGCCCTGAATGGAGGCGTCTGTTAGCAGATGTATGTCTGGAGAATGCTCGTGGTGCGAAACTGATTTGGACAGAGTCAGGACAACAGTCCACCAAAGAAGACTGGTGAAGGGAAACATCATGGGGATCACCTGAGCCCTAGGAGTGTTGCAACAGTCCCAGTGAGGACGACTGCCCCATTCGTCGATGCAAAAATGGTGGAAGGGCTTTATCAACCAACTGCCATAGGGAATGAGACTTGCCAGCGAGTCTTGCATTCTGATGAGGGAGTTGAGGTCCCCGAGGGTATAAAAACGAAAGACACAAGAAGCTCCGGATGGTTGTTAACAGAGTGTTAATTCTTTGAAAATTCCATAACAGCTTCTACTCTGAAAGTTCGTCATTCTTGATAATTGATTGTTGAAAACAGATTGTTACGCACAATTTCAGAATCAAAATACTGTACCAGTATTCTTGCAAATTTTCAACAGACCGACGACGTCTGTCTTCATCAGGCCTAACCTACACAACTCAAACTTTTGTCAACTGTCAGTGTTAATTCTATCTGGCGAAGGCATGACGGGTGCCAACTGAAGTTTGACGACAACCCCAGGGAAGACGAAGGTCTGAGAGGTACGAGGCAGGACTTCCTGTTGAACACCGACAATCGACGATTACAGTGGTTAGTGACGATCAACATTTTGGCAAATTTTTCTTGTTAGAAAACAGAGAAAAACCAATTTACACTTTTAACCACCACACAAGATTTAACAAACATTAAATCCCTAGAATTTTCGAAGATATCCAATCTTCATTCTGAGGTTGAGCCCGAAACCCAACTGTTGAAGGAGGTGGAGAGGGAAATCCTGATCATGAAGGAGCGACGGCGGGTCCTGTCGTGATATAAGCCAGTCATCGAAGCATGCACTTGCTTGTATCTGGTACTGATGGAGAGCTGCCAAAACTGTTTGAGGACAGCTGTGACGATTTGCGGTGCAGCGTTGAGACCAAAGGGGAAAGCAGAGGAACTCGTTGTAAATGAAACGAAAGAGGTGACGGGCTGACGCATGAAGTGGGATGTGTAGGTATGCATCCTCGAAATCAATGGAAATACTCCAGTCCCCATGGTGACGGGAATGTTGAATGGATTCGAGCAGATCCATCTCGAAGTGATAATTTTGAATACATTGGTAGAGAGGCAGACGGTTGAAGATGAGTCTGTAACCACCTGTCTTCTTTGGGCAAAGGAACACAGAACTGTAAAAGCATGGACGAAAGGAATCGGGACAGTCCCGAATTGCGGCTTTGGAGAGAAGATCATGAATTTCGGAAGTTAGTTGGTCGGAGACTAAGGAGGCGAAAGACCATGCAGAGGGGCGACCAGCGTAGGCCGGGTGGAGAACTCTGGAAGAAATCCTTCGCTTATAATGGAAAGGGTATGTTGATCTGAGGTAAGCGAAAGCCACTCTCGAGGGAAGGAGGGCCAACAAGGAAAGTCCAACAGGGAGGGCCAAAGGATGACTGTCAATGGTTGGAGCGAGAACTCTGCTTGGGTCCTGTGGAGATGTAGCGGGAATGACGATCGGGAGTGGAGCTGCGGCCCTGGGGTCGTCCCACCCACAGCCTGGACTCTTGCTTTGAAAGGGCGGAGCATCGGTAGGAGGCCCACTCAGATAGCGCGGATGTCTTGTGAAAGTGCCAGATGTCTGAAAAGGTCTTTAGGAAAGAACCGAGACTGTTGTGGTTGAGAGGCCTTTGGTTTCCGTGCAATGTCGAAGTGAGGGGCCAATTAGGGAATAAGGCGCCAAAAGAGCGTGTTAGATTCGTGAATTAGTTGACTGTGAAGTTTGTGCTGTGTCGAGGGCTGCATCCCAAAGGAATAGCGACGAGTTAAAGACAGCCTTGGTAAACCAGTTCATAGAGTCGTAATCTCGGTAAGCCGTTTCTGAGGACAGCTTTTCGCAGCAGTGTTGAGAATGTCAGCTTGTGAAGCTGCACGAATGCCCAGATGAAGGAAACGGTTGTTGTCTTTGAGAACTGATGATGAGACCTTTCGTGGGAAAAAAAAGGCTGTTCCGAAATCCATCTTTTCATGAGGAACTCAGCCTGAGTGTGTGCATCGAAGAAACGAGAGTTGGCAGCTCCATCCCCAGAAGTGAGAAAGAAGGTGGTTTCCCTGCCTGGACGAGGGAGAGAAGCATCCTTGTCCAGTTTCAATGGGTCACCCTTGCCGAGGAGCAGACCCCCATTGCAAAGAAGGGTTGTTAGCAGGGTTGTCGATTATCTGAGGACCGCATGTTGCAGAGGAAGACGATCACGTAATCCAAAACCAAAGCCAGTGGCAAAGCCTCGATTCTTGACGGCATTTATGGCTGGAGACGAAGGCTTATAGAGAAAGAAGTCGGGAACGATATCTTTGACGGTCTTGAAAAGGCCAGGACGCAGAATCTCCGAAGGGTCGTCAAAGAAGGAGGCAGCGAAGTGAGCGTGACGAGAGTCAATGTTGCTAGATGCAACCAAAGGGCGGCACTGGAGGAAGTTGCTTCAACCTCGCTATCATCTGAAACAATGGTAGGGCGAGAGGCCAGATCTTTTGCTTGCGGCTGAAAGAACGAACGGCGTTATTCATGAGCAGGTCAGGTAGACTTGTTCTGTGGACAGTGGTTCGACAAAGGGCTTGACGAACGCCAGGAAGAATGGGATGAAAGGTTGAGTGGTCCTTCCGAAGGGCGGGCTGAACGATGTTTGGTAGAGTTCCAACGAGAATTGACTTGAAGCTTGGGTCGAGAGTAGACCTCTGTCATGTCCAGATAAATGATTAGGGCTGCATGATGCAGCATTACTATATGTAGACGGTGGCGACACCGTGTGAGTCAATAAAAAAGAGGTGTTTTTTTCTGATGCTGTTAATGGAGTACACACGTGCTTTCTTCTAAGCTCCAACTACGAGCTGTATTCAACACGATACAGTACATCTGGCGACGAGGATGGCGGCTCTAAATATACCCGCAGTACCGAATTTTCAAGTTGGAGGTAATGATCAAGGAGAAAGATGGAAAATTTGGATTGAAAGCTTCACCTACTATATCACGGCATTAGCGATCACGGATGACGGACAAAAGAAAGCCCTGCTACTACACCTAGCTGGTCTGGAGGTACGCACCATCTTTAAAACATTGACAAAAGATGATGACAGCTACGCAAAGGCCGAGGAAGCCCTTACAAAACATTTCGCACCTAAAGCCAACACAGCGTTCGCTCGAGTGATTTCGTAAAGCTAAACAAAGGCAAGACGAAACAATAGACTCGTTTGTGACTAGGCTACGACACCTCGCATTAACACGCAACTATGGTGACAAAGAAGACGAAAACATCCGTGACCAAGTTTTAGACAAGGTACGTGACCCAAGATTGTTACGTCGATTCTTACGAGAAGACGAAATAAAATTAGACAATTTACTCAAAATTGCCCGAGCAGTTGAGACGAGTGAACAACAAGCTAATTTGATGGAGACAACAAAGGACAATGAAATTGATACCGCATGTGCACTTCGCGCTAAGAAGGCCGGAACGCGCCCAAAATACTCTCCACAACACAGAGGGCGCAACGATCTTGAGCAAGTCGACGGCCGAACCACAACCAAGATGGCGGCCCCCATACGCGAAAACGTGTCGTGTCTAAGATGTGGTAGTGACCGACATAAATCACGTGAGTGTAAGTTTGCGATGGGTAAAGAGTGTCACAATTGCGGAAAATTAAATCATCTGGCCAAAGTGTGTCTTTCAAGTCAAGCCAAAGGTGGTGAACGACCAAATTCAAAACAATCGGCCAAATCAAACACTGAAAATAAAGTGCGCTCGCTACACACAGAGCAACACCCTAGAGTAGATTTTAATGAAAACTATAGTGATTCTTCCGACGAATACGTTTTTGCCATGCCAAAGGGAATGGAAGAAGACATTTTAGTGGGAATAAACAAGGTGTCTACACCAATGTTGAGACAACAACTGACACTACAACTAGGTGTGCTTGGGAAAAAATTGCAGCTAGTTCAGATACATTGGTCGAAAAGACAACCACACGAGTTTATCCCTATGGAGTAGAAACGCCAGTGAAAACGTTGGAAATATTTAAAGCAGAATTAGAGGCAAACGGAAAGGTAATTAAAACTAATATTACGGTTGTGGATATTGAAAATGAGCCAAATCTCTTATCTCGCAAATCAGATATTGCCTTGGGTGTGCTGCAACTAAAAACTGACAATCTGCTACACACGAATTTTACAACAGCTACAGCAGGGATTGATGCAGAACTATCGAACATCCTGACTAAATATGAACACTTATTCCATGGGCTAGGTAAACTCAAGGACTTTCAGTTGAAACTGCCTGTCAACCCAGAGGCAGACATAAACACTGATCTCCCATGCAGAATTCCATTTCATTTGCGCCCAAAAGTTGAACAAGAAATTCAACACCTGATTAAATTGGATGTACTAGAAAAAGTCAAGGGACCAGTACAGTGCAAAGCTAAGTTGGTGGTTGTGCCAAACGGTGAAACGGTACGTCTCTGTTTGCACCTAGATAAAGTGAACAAAGCCCTTGTGAGAAGAAGGCATGCTATTCCAACAATTGACGAAACAATTGAGTCAATGAGTGGATCAACAGTATTTTCTAAACTTAATCTTAACCTAGGCTATCACCAGATTGAACTGGCACCTGAGTCACGCGGCCTGACAGTCTTTGCGATACATAACGGTATCTACAGATACAAACGTCTTGGTTTTGGGGTAGCTACCGCATCTGAAGAATACCAAGCAATCAACGAGCAAGTACTGCAAGAAACTGAAGGAACGAAAAATGTATCTGATGACATTGCAGTACATGGAAAAAATACCAAAGAACACAATAAAAGACTACGCAAAGTGCTGACTGTCTTGTCAACAAAAGGTCTAACACTAAACAAGAAAAAGTGCTTATTTGGAGTGTCAAGAATAAAGTTTCTTGGACTGGTTCTCTCGCCAGCAGGAATTGCATTGCCGAAGGACAAAATTCATGCCATTGTGGAAGCACCGCGGCCAGAAAACACAACGGAACTGCGTAGCCTTTTGGACCTGACTAATTACTGTGCACGTTTCATCAGTGATTATGCGACAGCAGTTGAACCATTACAACGTCTTATGAGAGGATCAGAAGAGTGGAACTGGAGTGAAGAGCAAGAAGAAGCCTTCTCAAAGTTGAAGAAAATGCTGACGTCTGCTCCAGTGCTGGCGTTTTACATGCTCCAGTGCTGGCGTTTTACAACAAGGATGCTGAAACGACTCTGGTAGTGGACGCGAGTCCAGTAGGCCTGGGAGCAGTGCTCGTTCAGTGACAACAGTCGGGTGACATGCATCCAATCGCTTTTGCGAGCAAAGTACTCACAAAAACAGAACAGAACTACAGCCAAACAGAGAAAAAGGGACTTGCTGTGGTCTGGGGAATCGAACGATTCAAATTGTACCTGTATGGTACCAAATTTCAATTGATCACAGACCACAAAAGTTTGGAGTACATCTTCAACAAACAAAGAACACGCTCGTCACTCCGCCTGGAAAGATGGATTCTACGTCTACAGCCGTATGATTTTGTGGTGAAACACAAACCAGAGCACAAAACATTGCGGATTTTCTGTCTCGACGAGTAGCACCTGCTGCCACGACATGGCGAGAAGAAAGTCACAGTCAAGTTGCGGAGGAGTACACATGTTTCACTGCTTTGCAAGCAATGCCGAAAGCAGTGACCCCACAACTCGTTCGTGAAGCCACACAAACTGACGAGGAATTGTGCATGATAAGCAAAGCACTTGGTAACGAAATTCCATGGACCGACTGCAATAAGGCAATACAAGACTGCAAAGATGAGCTGTCACTTGTTGATGGTCTTATCATGCGCAACAGTAGAATTGTGATACCAACAGCTTTGAGAAAGACATCCTGCAGCTCTCACATGGAGACCATGCTGGTATTGTGAAAGTCAAACAAAGACTACGCGACAAAGTGTGGTGGCACAACATCAACATGGAAGCGGAAGCTCTAGTAAAAGAGTGCATGACTTGCCAACAGCTCGGTAAGCCCGAATTGCCAAGGCCGATACACTCGATGCCATTACCATCAGGTCCGTGGAAGGAACTGGCGGCTGACATTTGTGGACCACTTACCAGCGGACAAAGTATTCTCTCCTTAACAGACTACTACTCGAGGTGGCCAGAAGCCAAATTGGTCAACTCGACACGAACTGATGACGTCATAAGATGGATGAAGGCTGTGTTTGCTATACATGGCCTACCGGATTCCTTAAAGACGGACAATGGCCCGCAATTTACATCGCGCAGCTTCAAGCAGTTCCTAGCCGAAAATGGCATCAACGATAGAACGACCCGTATTTTGCTCAAGCCAATGGACTCATTGAACGTCTCAACCAAGTGTACCTCAAGGCGTTAAAGACAGCTCAGATTGAGGGTAGACCTGCACAAGAAGCCCTAGATGAAGCCTTGCTGGGCTACAGGTCAACTAAACACACCAGTACAGGACAGACGCCCGCACAATTGTTAATGGGGCGTGACCTGAAAACAAAGCTGCCCACACTTGAATGGAAAGCAGCATCGAAGATTCTGCAGTCGCACAGCGTGATATGTGGGAGAAAGCGAAGAGCAAAGCAATTGCCGACGCAAAACGGGGTGCTGCTGAAGTGAACCTGTCCAGTAATGACTTGGTGCTGATCAAACAGCGAAAGGAAAACAAGCTGTCACCCAATTTCTCAAGGGAAACTTGGAAAGTGCTGCGACAGTTGGGTGGACAGTTGTTGTTGGAATCCACAGCAACAGGAAAGACAACACGTCGAAACATTTCGCAGGTCAAAAAGGTAAACTGGTCTGAAAGTACACCACAACCGCTTCTGAAGGGAGTGGATGACCTCGATGAGGATTTGGGTAATGTAGGTGTACAAAGAGGAAGTGATCAGGATAGGTCTCAAGAAATGTGCAAGTTGACGAGCCGCAAGAAACAGCGCAAGTTGACGAGCCGCAGATTGGGACTCCAGGACATGGGACACAGGTCCCAGGTTGCCACGTGCAATTACGGTCGAGGCGCATAACACGCATGCCTGCATTTTATAAAGACTTTGTGATGAAATGAAGTGGCAACAAGAAAACACCAAAATGTGTGTTAAGGTTTTAAATGCAGTGTATAAGCATTTGCGCATCTTGAGATAATACTAGTTTTAATGGCTTAACACTTAGGAAAAAAATGTAGGCTAAACATAATTAATCAAAAGTTTTAGTTTGTTTCTTGCATCATCATTTTGTTGTACATGAAGAGGGAGTGGTGCATTTGCTAAAAGGGAGGGTGATGTCATGTCCAGATAAAATGATTAGGGCTGCATGATGCAGCATTACTATATGTAGACGGTGGCGACACCGTGTGAGTCAATAAAAAGAGGTGTTTTTTTTCTGATGCTGTTAATGGAGCAACCCTTCCGAATGTCAATCCAGTAGCAGTCGCCACTTGGCCAGCAGACCTTAAAAAGCACTCGCCATTTCACAATTTTTACTCTCCACATACAAAATACATCTTGTATGACGGAAGGTTTCTCTAATTTATGCATTAACAAAATTATGCAATTTTCTTAAAGTCAAGTAGTCAGAAAATCCAGTTATATAGCCCTTATAAATCAGAGCATAATACCGCAGACCGTTCGTCTCTAACTTATAAGGTTCCAGAGATAGGCCTACCCCTTTTTTAGTGGCATGCTCTAGTCGCCGATTTGGCGAGTAAGGCTAAATTCCAAGTCGCCAACATTGGGAAGGGTTGTAATGGAGTACACACGTGCTTTCTTCTAAGCTCCAACTACGAGCTGTATTCAACACGATACAGTACAACCTCTGTGGCCATGCAAAGTTCGGATTGAAGCGAATGAAGATCCGAAGGTGGGGCCAGCAAGCCGCATGAGACAGGAGATGTTGCTGTATCCAGAGTGGCCCCTTTGGTAATCGAAGGAGGGCAATGTGAACAAGAACCACCTGACAAAAGGTGGGGCGTAGGTGAACGAAGGCAGGCCGCCGAAAGGGAGGAGAACCCTGGCAGAGGCGGCGATAGGATGTCCACCGAAATTGGACGGAGAATGCGGTAGAGTAGCAATCCGGCCGGGGCTTTCTTTGGTGCAGATTTCGCACGAGGCATGTTGACGAACGAAGTTCCCGCAGTAGCTCAAACTATGGCACCTTTTCATGAGCAATTGAACAGCACGTCCAATCGGTCCATAGAGAAGAAAAGATGACATACGTTCGCTCGCAACACTTTTATAATAGAGGGGTGTCCAGTTAGATGCGCACCCTGCAGCAGTATCTGCGCGACACGCAACGATACATCGCGGATAGTTGAAGGCCGCTGTTGACAAATTTTGGCAAAATTTCTGCCGTCTTGTCAATTTTTGACCAATTTTGACATTCCAATACGCCATTTTAATCGTCTCGACGAGACCTTTCCAGTGGTGGAGTAGCGCCAGATCAATAGGATAAATCACTGAAAACTTATTCAATAAAAACCAATAAACATGTCGGTAACCATATGATCAAAACAGATTAACTGCAGACAGTTATTTTTTTAAGACAGTTGTAGAAAGTTGTAGTTTTATGACAGTGTCGCAGACAGTTGTACAAAGTTCTGCTTCTGGGTGATCGTGCACACGGCTGCGTGGCTGGTACCTCAATAAATTTAATCTCCAGAGTAAACAGCACTGGAATAGGAGATGCTAGAATTCCAGGTAATGTATATTTCGTCCGCATATAGAATCCCTTCTTTATAATTCGTCCGCATATAGAATCCCTTCTTTATAATCAATCAACTAGTTTGCTTGACCACTTTCAGACCTGAAGGGATACAAATCACTGCCTGCTTATACCAGTTTGATAGTTTTTTTGTTTTTTTTGGAATTGCTTGTTGCATCACTGCCTGCTTATTGTTGTTGCTCCGATCATGTAACTGTTTTTAAGCAAGATTTTTATAACATTATTTCCTTATATGTCTATATTTTGCCAAATTCCTTTTGGAAACTGGCAATGTTTTGCAATAAATAAATAAATAAAATCAAAACACGGTAGTTTTTCATTTTGGAGCTTGGAAGTCAAAAATAACGATGTTTTTAGTTTTTAAACTAAAGCCATCATTTTTCATTTCCAAGCTCCAAAACGAAAAATTTTTAAACTATTTTGGTTCAGAAGCTCTTGCAGTTATCCACTTGCATGCGTACAGACGGATTCATCCCTCCACCCCCCACTGTTTGTTCATAGGTATCATGCCGACAGATATTTATCCGTTTTATTGTTAAAGGTAAAAGAGGGTAAGCTTGTAATCAACAGGCCATTCTAGTTATATGGGTTATTTCAGTTGTATAGCTTAATGCTTAAGCTATACAAGTTTTTTGAAGAGCTTAAAGCTGTTTTTGGAAAAATAAGTTATTATTAAACCCTTCTGAACCACTAAGAATGTTAGATTACCACGTAGGCAACATAAATGAGTTGATTGGTTGAAAATTTGCAAAATAGTCCGGAATGGACAACAAAAGTCGCCCTCATCCAGCTTATACTAAAATTAAAAAGCATGAGAGAAAGAGTTCACAGATGTAGTGCACACCACTGGAGGTAAGGGAAAGAATGACAAGGGAGGAAGGACTGCAGTAAGGAAAGTGGACAACTGCCTTACCACCAAAGTTACACCTGTAGAGCCAGTGAAATCCTCAAAGGCATTGCCAGTCACATGGAAAGGGAAGTAGAGAAAAAGTAAGGCACACGCATTAAGAATGAAAACTAACCCATTGTACATGCGCAGTTGTACACGCTAACGCAGAAAACAAAACTGGTTGCTTCCCTACTGCTTACACATAATTTAGTGCGAATCGCCAGCGCGGTGGAGATAGCGTAGACTCAACTTTTCCATGTGAGTGAGTCGCGCATCAAGTCGGGTTTTTATACCCTCTGGGTACTACGAAACAGCTTATTCAATAGACGGATTTGTAAATAGGTCAAGTTGGTTGGTCATTCTGTCCCCTTTTTACGCATGATCGTGGGCACACCAGCACTGCTTTCTCCTCTGCCTCTGCTTGTATGCACTTCAAGTTGCGCGTGTACATGTACAAGGGGTAAGTAAATAGTAAATTTTAAGAAAAAACTTAGGCTCGAGACATGATTAAATCTCGTGTCTTCTTAGCTTGGAGGTCACGAGACAATCCACTCGGCTGTGCTGGGTGTGCTTGGATTCTCAAGGAACCCTAATAAAGCCTGCTTTTCTGGAGTAGTCCCAAGTTACTTGAATCTCCTAGCATGAAGCATTCATGATGGCTGTCTGTCTGAGAGGCATCAAGGTTTGATGGGCAGCAGTGTTCTGAAGTTAACTTTGTAGAGTTCCGTCGCTAACTCCCAAGAAAAAGGCTATGTACACCGTGTACATCCGCACATCACCACCCATCAAAGGCCTACACTTCCCAGACAATCAAAAGTTCAAAATTCTCAACACCATATACAATATCAAGTGTACAAAGTGCAATGCTGACTTCATTTGCGAATCCCTTAACTATTCACAAAACATATCAAAACAGCATGAAGGCGCACTAACACCAGGTTGCTGTTCACCAGATAGACCCAAGACCACCAGCCTCATTTTGAAATGCCACAATTATCCCAACTGAACACTCCTCGCCACCTAAGCAGCCTACATCGCATGCCACCGGGACACTATAGTCAGGGGCGTACTGGCCATACGGAAAAACGGGAGGTTTCCCGTGGGGCCAATGCTCTGAAAGCCTGTCGGGGGAGAGATTTCTTCATGACTCATTTCTACTGAATGAACTGAACGGCTGAATGGCATTTCTACTGTTTACTCGGTGCATGCAAAGACGTGGTGACTTCTCCGTCATTAGCATGTTTTAAATCCAGACTTGCAAAATGTGAATTAACGAGTTATGGCAGGTGGGCTTAGCTAGTTTTACTTTTTGTGTTTTGTGAGGTTTTTTTGTCTCCCTCACCTGCTTTTTAATTTGGTCTTTTAACTTTTTCTTGGGCAGCTGTTAGTGGTCAACCTTGACCTTTCCTGTTCCCTTTGCATGCGTTGGTGAATAAAACTGTTTTTATTTTTTTACTTTATTTATTTTTTGTTTATAACAGAGGGGCAGGCTACGTTAACCATTTCCCGGGCCTAAATTTCAAATATCGGCAAAGTTACGAAACATGTGTAGCTTATTAAAGATCGAAAACAAACACAACAATTAGCATCTTACTCAGACAACATAACATACTATATGGAGCAAATAGAAAACAGGGGGAGTCAGGTTCCATAACATCCGAGGCACTGCTAAGTCACGAGCATCTATAGTGATACAGGAATCTGTTTGTAGTGGTCGCTATGTTAGCGGTGCATGCCATCTTGTCAACGGCAATTGTAGGTCTACTGTTTATTTAAACAATAGGAGTTAAAAATGTCAAACAATGCCGAAAATCAAATAAATCGATGCTGTCAGTTCTGACTGTGGATTAGTCGGCCGCATGCGAATATTGCTGCACCACCTGGTGTTAGTACAGCGCACTAAAACACAAACTCCTTGCAATGAGGGCGACCTGCACTCCCCTAAATTTTATTTTCTCATGCCAGGAAATATTATGAACACCAATCAACAGTGAAATAATACTGTGCATGGCTGCTATCATAAATTCCGATTGTTGGATATCAACACCAACAATTCCCCGAAAACGACCCATCAAAAGTCGCGACTCTTGAAGTGTAGTAATACACTTCAATACACTCCCTAATACACAGTAAATTCCACAAACTTTATTTAAAAAGCATTCAAAAAGTGTCTGTTGAGAAGAAGTCACCTTTCGACCCGGTTGATGGATCGGTGACTTGTCCAGGACCAGGGGGTGTATATTGCGAGTTTTTTTGCATATTGCTTTGCCATTGGCTGTCGATTTTGCTGCCTCCACCTATGTCACAATGCAGCTCAACAGCTTACGCACATGTGCACAAGTCATGTGGCACTATCCCCAATTGAAAGTTGGCAGAATCTGGCGCTCTCCAGCACGGTGCAAATTTTCAACAGAAATGTATACGTCTTATCAGGCAAGTTCAAACCCGAAACTTGCCTGAGGAAGACAGAAGGTTTTAAAGGAAACATCTCTAGTGGAAGTTCGCACCCTGAAAATGCAAATTGTTGCTGGACTGTTGCTTTAAACGTTTTTCATTCTCTAGTATCTAGCACTTGCTTGCATCAAGCGAAGGAATGCACAACGCTATTTCTTTTAATGAAACAAACAAGTCGTGGCATCTTTAATTATTCAGTGAAAATTGGGTACGTCCTCGTGCACCTCCATGCAAGCTATAAAGGTTAACAATATCATTACACCGCTAAATTGCGCCAAGGTATTTTCGTTTGCTTTTCAATCGGTGATAGTGCTACTTTAAAAATCAACCACCTCTGGCTGTTGTTGCCGATAACCTCTCATGCTCCACAAGACCAGTGGTAGGTTCGTCACTTCAACTCTTTGGAACGCTCTATTGAGTTGGTTTGCAGAAATGTGATTGAAGTTTTGGAAGATACTTGTTTTTTTGTTTGTTTGTGTTTTTTTTTTGTAAAAAAAAAAAATTAAGAGCTGTAAAATAAAAATAAAAGTATACCGAATGGTTGACACAAAAAGTAGCGCCCGACTGTCTCCAATACTCGCGAGTTTTACTGGATTGCTCTCATGTTGACACACTACAAAGGTTCTGTGGACGAAGATCTGGTTCTCCAATTCTACGTCTCATGGATGGCTTTAAATAACATCGAAGAAATCATTCTTAAATACCAAAACAGAGGGACAGAAGGCATGACGTTTCCCATAAACTTTGTGTCCCTTAGTACCAGTATCGCACCAAAACAATCGACGATTCTGAAACTTCCATGCGCTACCATAACTAACACCAGTAGTAATTTTTACCGAGGGGCAGATGGCTTGCTGCTCGCGCCTTCTGTCCTCTTCCCCTGAACAGATTCAACACAAATTGTATTCCACTGTTGATTATTTCTTCTGAAAAGTGGTAGATACGAATAACTATGCAATTTACAAACCTCTTGTTGGCAAGACTGCCCAGCAATAATTGCCAATACGGCCAATCTAACTTCTTCAGTAACATCTTGCTGATTCAAGATAAGAGCCATATTGGATGCTACGTATAGATCGACAATTGTTAGGAGTACTGCAACAAGAATGAATTAAACTATTAAAACAATAATTAATTTTAAAACGGCTATATAACTAAAAATTTACTTCAACATAGATATTATAAAAAGTTTTTCTTTCATTTTAATTTAAAAAAAAATTAGAATGTTATTTGTTCTAACGTAGTTTACGTATCAGTTGCGCTAAGTATTGTATATCAGACCACCCAGGAAGTTATTCTAAAACCGAAACTCACAGTTTCACAGTTGGCTTTGATTTAGAAACCACCTTGTGAACTTTTCGTTTTTCCCAGTACTATTGTAAGAGTTAGATGACTGTCAGGCCTATAAGCAAAAGTTTTTAATAATAATAACAGTTTTTAATAATAATAACAAACCTATCTACCCATGATAATAATAATAATAATCTTTATTTCAGACCACCTGTGTCTATAAAGACTATACAAAAACACACTACATTGCACATGAAAGAAAATCGGAAATACCTAAGTCTTCCACTCGATAAGACCCTACAACAGAGACTCAGGAGTTAGTTTCTTGAATAGACGGGAGGCCTGAGTCAACAACTGCACTCACTATTAGGTTGTGAGAGGTGTACAGTCTGCTCAGGAAATCGAAGGTCCTTTGCTTGTGAATTTCCCCAAAGCTGCCAACTTCTAGGATAGCAAAGAGCATGCTGGTACTGCTCCAGCTTGGCAGGTGAAGCATAAATCTGAGGCCATTATTCTGAGACTCTTAAGCTATTTAAACAGCAAGCGGAACAGTTCGACCAGAACCAGAGGGGAATACCGTGAATCTGGGACATATATGCTGTGTACGTGTACTGTGGCCGCGTCTTCCCAGCTGTATCCAAGAAACCAACTGCGAATGGTGTTTGCCCTTATAGTTTGCCCTCTCTGGTTAAGAACATCGGCATCGTCTATCGTCTTTCAAGGAGGGGACAATGACAGTTATTTCACTTTCTCGACGTACAGAAGATTCTCGCCAGACAGCACAACAGTAGGGAGTTCCAAGTCTTATAGAAAATGGCAGTGAGCAGGGAGCAGGGAAAAACATACTAACATACTTGGTTGCATTAAACTTAAGATGGGACCAAAGTGACCTCATCACAGCAGTTAAAGGCGCATTCAGTACCGTCAAAAGTTTATGAAACCTCTTCACACAAACTTTTGGTACCGTCCTAAAGAACCGAATAGAGCGAACAGAACGCACCACTGTTAGAGACAGTTTGACTCCAAACTTAACGTCGTGCGTGCGCAGTGATGTTGCGTCAGCCGTTCAGTACCTTCCTAAACTACAACACAGCTCAACAAGCTCAGCAGAGTATTCGATACGTCATACCTTCACCGCGCTGGCTAGTGGATTTGACCAGGATTGGCTAATAGATGTGACCAGGCGAGAGCAAGGCCAAATTGCGAACCATCTCAGGGAGGTGGTTTGCTGGGGTGGAGGTTTGAGCATGCGCGAGGTAACAGTTTTGCCGTAAACAGATTCATCGCTGACGATGTTGATGTCAATCAAGCCGCATCAACATGGCTATTAGCAGGGAATGAGCCAAACTGACACCAACAGTGGTGCGTTTGGTTCGCTCTGTTTGGTCATTTAGGAAGGTACTGATTTTCACCTTTTTAACTTCTAGATGCAACAGCGTAGAATCTTCGAGCAATATAAAGAAAATAGCGGTAAATTAAAAAAAGGAACAACACTTCACAGCAGCGTGGCATATTTTCATAACTAAAATGACATCACGTAACACACATCAGCCTATTGGATGACGGAGAATCTGGAACGTGGGTGCTGTGTTTAGAATATGGGCAACGCTATCGAAATGGTAAACCGGCGCCTTTAAAGTGGTACTATCGAAATGCGAACGAAAATACCATGGCGCCATCTAGCGACATTGATATTGTTAACCTTTATAGCTTGCTCGCAGGTGCACGAGGATGAACCAAATTTTCACTCAATAATTAAGAGTGTCGTGGCTTGTTTGTTTCGTTAAATGAAATGCCGTTATGCATTCCTTCGCTTGGTGCAAGCAACAGCTAGATGGTACTACATAGCGACGAGCTGAAGGCCTTTAGCAGAAGGGCACAAGAGGGCCAGATCGTTAGCATAGCAGAGGTGATTGATTTTGTCGCCACCGATGAGGAATCCAGCATCTAATCACTAATGTAGGTCACTAATGTAACAATAAAGAGCAATGGGGAAACCACACCTCCCTGTCGTACACTTAAGTTTAGTGGGTTTAGTATCTTTTGCTGTAAACCACTGGGTAGAGAAAGGTAGTAAGGGAGCAAGGAGCTTAGTCGGGAGCCAGGAAGTTCACAAAAACTCGCGTGAATGTTATTTTCACATTCTGGAACACTGTTCAAGCGATCAACTGTTTTAAACAGGAAAGAGTGCTCCACAGCATTGTAGTGAGCCCATTGTTTGGCCGCTGTGTGTTGAATTGCCATTTACCAGGATAGGACGTACAGGCACATGGTGAAGAAATGTAAAGAATGAACACCATATGGCAAAAGTTTATGGCTCTTCTAAAAAAAAGTTTTTTTTGGCTCTTGGTCCGTGGTAAGCAAGAGGTCCAGAAGGGAAGGCCTGGTGCCCACTCGGGATGTGGTAGATTGGTTCACATGCTGATCTAAAAAGAGGCATATAATACAGTCAAGCAGAAGTTCATTGTAGCCAGCTGCAGAGCAAGTCGGATATTATCAAACAATCTTAGGTGCATTGAAGTCTACACCAATAATAAGCTTGCCGCATTTCTGCGCAGCCCAATCAAGCGTAGTGAAAATATTAATGGCCGCTTCTGGGAAGGAAGAAAGGCATCTGTGTATGTTGCCAATGAGGGTAGTGAGATTTTTAACACTTAAGCTAATCCAGAGAGATTCAGCAAAGCAAAATTCAGCTGGGGAAGAAATCTTGATAGCTTTCCACTTGGTGAGTATATCAAAGGGAGCCATCACAAAATATTCTTGGGTTGCCAGTCTTAAACTCACGAGAGAGTAATACATAGAGCATATAGAGATGCGAGTTTAAGGCCTGCACCCTAAGAGTATTTTGTGATGGTTTCCTGTGGAGTACATAAATGAAGAGCCCACCACCAAATTGCCCAGTATAATCCTTGCACAACACGTGGCAACTCGGGAGCAAGAGTTCACAGTCAAACACATTACAATTATACCAGGTCTCGAAGAGAAGGAGCGCATCAAAAGGTGTTGTGCTGATGACAGCTCTGAGCTCGTTCAACTTATTTGTAATATTATCAAGGGTGATATTATGAACATTAGTCAAAAACACTGTAATGGGGTGAAGGTTGCTGGATGGGGGAGGGAGGAAGAGAGATTGCTGGGGTTCGAGTAGGGGTGACAGGACAGTCACACTGGGAATCCCACCCAGAGGGTGGAATAGCAAAGCAAACACATTTAACCAGGAAGCACTTGAGAGCAAGGGTCAGCAAGTGAAACGGATCCAATGGTAGGATGGTATGGACTTTGTGGTAACCAAAAAAAGTTTTGTTGAAAAAGTACCGAGTTGGGAGTCCTTCAGCTTGGGCACTTCCATTGACACCGTCGCCCTAATTCAATTGGGGTACCTGAAAGAACGGGGAAGCCAGGCGGCTGTTATCAGGTGTGCGACAAAAGTTAGCAGATGACGGAAATGTGGAACATTTAGTGGTAAGGGGTGGTTGGCTAAGTTTGAGGTACGTGCTCCAAGTAGGTAACGCTCGGAGTAATTTGCCCACTGAAGATGCAGACTTTCTGAACTAGTACCTACGTTGACAGACCTGTTATAGGAAGTGGCGCCTCTCGGCACGTTGCAAGAGCGTGAGATCCGGATGTAAATCACGTATCATGCTGCTTGAGTCACTGTCGTAACTGTCACTGGTAGCTTCCAGAATACTGAAGATCACACAAAGGGCTATATGTTGGCGGTCCTTATTATCACGTAGAACACCAGCACTCTGGGCAACAATGGCCCTGTCAACGAAGTGTTTTGGCTTAGTCAGTAGAGGTGGGGAGGGAGAGAAAGGCAGGCTGGGAAAGTATGCTTATTAAATTTGTACAATGATTCAAGTAACTTTCAAATTCCAGTCAGCTCACCACAGACTGGTTGAAGTTCAACACTGTCGGGGGAAGGGAGACACAAGAGTTTTTAGTCATAAAGTGGGAAAGGGAAGCATTCACAGAGAGCTTTAAATTAATAAATTCGTCACGAACCAAATGGTAAATTATAAGACATTTACCATATTTTTATACAGCTCTAGGTTTGACACACAGTCGGAAACGGTAGCATCGAGCACAAGTTTCACGTCTGGCTTCAGAAGAACAATGTCATTCTGCAAGAGTTCACTGCAAATCACATTCAGTATTACAACATATATCAGACAAGTCCTTGAGTAGGACGGGATTTTTCTCTTGAAAATCACTTTTAATTAGCTGTAGTTCTGCCCTCATAGGAATGCTTTCAGCGAAACAAGAGCTAATGTCGTCCAAGTATTATACGAAGTTCAACTTGAGATCATTGGTTTCATGACTCAGTTTAAGCAAAACAATAAAGGTTCACAGAATCCTTCTGTATCAACTGTTTAATAACAAGGTGTAAACTTGTACCTTAAACCTAAACTTACTGATTGGGTTTTTTTTTTTTGGCTTCATAACAGCCTGCCATTTTGTATCCACTCTGTTGACAATGTTATTTTTACAGTGAATGAATTGGAGTTTTTATTACACTATCATTCGAGTTATAGCAACACATTCTAAAGTGGCACTATCACGGATTGAAAGTTTGCTGAATCTGGCAATATCTAGTATTTACTTGCATCAAGCGAAGGAATCCACAACACTTTTATTTTAATGACACAACGAGGCACGTTCCGCCTTACTTATTGAGTGAAAATTTGGCACTATCGCGTGCACCTTGGAGCAAGCTATAAAGGGGTGCCTTTGAAATTAACTCCAATTGAGTTACTCAGGTTTCTCTTGGATCATGGAGTAACTCAAAATAGTCAACCCTGGCGCTCCTGATCAAGCATTAGTATACACGATCACTTCACTCCTAGGGAGTTATTACAAGCGGTCGCAAGATATTGAGTTACTCCGGGAAGTTGGGTACATTTTCGAAGGCACCCAAGGTTAACAATATTGCTGTGCCTAGATGGCACCACAGTATTTTCGCATTTTCGGTGATAGTGCCACGTTACGGTGTCCATGCAATAATAGCTGGCCATAAGGAGATAGAGTTGCAATTTAAAAGATTAAACCAAGAGTTCAGGGGAAAGTGGGGGAGTTTTTGGGCCACAGTGCTGGAAACCCTAAACAATACCAAGTTGAAGAACTGTAAAACTGTTGTCATTATAGGATCAAGTCAAACGAGGTCACAATTAAGTAACACCAACATTATTGCAGTCCACCGTGTGGCTGCCACCAAGTTATGTAGAATAACGATATCGTTTTTCTTTGTTTACAATGACAAGTACACGAAGTCAGCACCCTAACAAGAAAGCGAAGTTGGGGGGGGGGGGGGCGTAACACATAAGGTTGGCGCCCATGCTGCCAAAACACTGTGGCAGTAATATGAAGCTCAAGATCAGTTGAGAGAGAAGCAGGAAAACAGCTTCCACCTCAGCTGTCTTTGTATCAAAAGCTCGAATTTTGTCCCAAAACGAAATCGGTTGCAGCATCCTGCGGCTTTGTTTTGACTCTTCGTCAGTGGATGTCATCTTTAAAACATTTACAAAGTATTAAAAAAAGGCGGATCCTTCAGCTATGCAACTGAATCTTTGGTTTACACACATGACACACGTTTAGTTTGCTTCCTCCCTCTCAGCCCTGGACTCTACCTCACTAGCTCTACAGGCAACATGGTGCGGAAGAGCATTCCATTCCCGAACAAAGCGTAGAAAGAAGGAGTAATGAACATTTTTTGGCATTCATTAGAGCCCATTTTTTTTACGGCAGGATAATTCTTTCCCCAAAAATGAGGTGCAAAATGAACTTATTCTGGTCCAGAACCGTGCGGCTCTTCCTAATCCTGCAGTACAGAAACAGTTTGTGTTCCTCCTATGTGTCTCCAAGTATGGCCAAATCGGACCCTCAGCAAATGGATAAGACACTCATACTGACCCCAACGATTACTCACAACTGCACTGCTTCAGGGTATGCAGTGTCACATTTCCTGTAGCAGTGCCAGCCCCACATGCATAAATCCTATAGGGTACACTGACACAATACCAGAAGATACCGTATGTTACCAATGCAAATAAAAAGCATAGCAGGGATTGTCCTTGATAAACTCCACTGCAAATATACAACACCTCGTGACAAATTGTACAGGACATTTAATGTTTTCTTACTATAGCGCATAGGCTGAGCAAAAGCAAGGCCACCTGAAATAAAGTATGGGTTGGTTAGAAATTCCATATAAATATGGTGGTATTTCAATGCACTGTAAAGATGCATTTTATTGATTGGGGATGCAAAGCTGCTTGCACCAGGGCACCAAGAGGGCAAGTTATGGCGTTGCATGATCTGTATCAAAATCACAAAAGGGTCTTTGCTGAGAAATCTTTATGTTCAGGTCTTCTATCCCCAGCAAAGTCCAGAGTTCGCAAGAAAACGTTCTTTCACTGTTGAAAACTGCATTTATTGCACGAAGGACATTGAGGTTGCTGTGTGCAGGCTGCCATGTGGTTGAGCTAGAGTGTGTGAAGTGAATGCCAACTGTGGGAGGTTTGGTGAAGCGGTGAGCTTGGTAACTTAACACATTCCTTCCTCTACTGAAAGAGTGCCACCTGTTCCCTCATGTTCCTCTGCACCGCTACATCAGGTCACTGTTTTCGAGTTAAACAAATACTGCATGAAAATAACAAGATTTCAGCTGTTCAATGAGAAATCATGAGCAGCAAGAAAACCAACCTGATCTTGCGTATAACCCCCGCTTATGCCTGCTTTACGCATCATGCATGCATTGCCATGCACGACAGCGCATGCGTGTCTTCAGTGCTGAAGCCATCGCACTGATGGTAAATTTTGTACTCTGAAGGTACGACTTAGTTTATGGAAAGAGGTGCGTCGCGAAGGTATGACTTAGTCCTTCTAGTAGGTGAGTTGTGCCCATAGGTGCAACTTAGTCCTTTGTTGGGTGAGTTGTACCGCGTAGGTGCGACTTAGTCCATTTCACTGCGTGCGCAACTGCAGATTACTGTATTTCTTGCGCCTTTTTGACCGGTTTGGCTGTTCCTTCTGGAGTTTGTGCTAACATTTCGCCTTCGTGCCATGATGGTTCCACAATCGTCCCTTCATACTCCTGGGCCATCCCACAGCAGGAGATTTCAGCATTCGTGCGAGTTCTTGAAGTGTTGAACAGTCAGATCCCGATATGTATAGAATTTTGGTCACTGTGCTTCCACGCCGGTCAATTGAAAGGTCCAAAGATGGCGTCTCGCCCGATGTAGTTTTGCGCTCCGTGCTGCGATTCGTCCAGGTCTGCCTTGTTACCTTCCCCGACTGCGAAATCGTCTCAAGTTGAGCCCCTTTTGCTAGCCGTGGTCCTGAGGTTATTGTTTCGCTGCCCATGCTTCCCAATCCTCGTCGTCAAGAGAATGGAAAGGAGCAGTCAGGTGTGCTGGAGTTGTTCTCTTTCTGTCGTCCCTGGTTCGGCTGGTCTCCTCAAAGTTTCTCGTTGATGTTCGCTTGGGTCATTGTTTGAGTTCGAGGTTTGCGATTGAACTTCCTCCTTTCCAATCTGGGTCAGAGTCACTTTCCGATTTGGAGGTGTCCGTTCCTGCACTGGGTGGTACGAGGTCCTACTGTTCGTCAGGGAGTCTGGTAGGTGCTTCCTTACCGCTTTGTCAGTTTCCTGAGTGTCCTGGGCTGGGGGTGGCCAACCCTTGCGATCCATGGTGACAGGATCCCAGTACTGCTCGATGTCCATGATGTTAACTATCTGTATGTCCGCTGCGTAATTGACTGAGGTGACACTAGGTAATGAGGCCCCTCTTGTTGCAGACTCTGAAAATAGGCTCTAGTTTTTTGGCGATCCCTGTTCCTGCGTGTGAGAAGACGTGGTTCCGAACCTTTACAAGCTCTCCAACTATGTAGTTGACCATCCTGTGCTTGGCGTTGTATTGACATTGACATTGACATTGAAAAACACCAGCAGGAAGCTTGTTGCTTTTGATGCTGGGAGGAAATGGGTAGGGTTCACCAGTTCTTGTACACAAACTGAGGGGTGATGGTCGGTAAGAAGGTATCTAATTTGGTTTTGAAGATATTGGTATTTGATGCGGTGACAATGTCCCTAGGCAGACGGTTCCAGGTGCTGCAAATCCGGAAAGGGAGAGAGAGTTCACGGTTTTTGGAAGTGCAGCGGCGTTGAAAGATCTTGAGCCCGTTGTTTCTAGTTTGTGGGTTGTTATTGAGGACAAAGAGGGGTTTATTTGTGTTTGAGGGAGAGTGCAGGTGGTTGTAGGTAAAGATGAGATCGCCTCGGATTCTGCGGTATTCGAGGGTGGGGAGTCGGAGAGCTTTCAGGCGTTTAGTGTAGGAGAGGTGACGGATGGAGTGGACCTGTTTTGTGGCTCTTCTCTGGAGTCTCTCGAGTTTGTCGCGGTCGGATTCAAATCTGATCCACCAAGCAGAATTAGCGTACTCAAGGATGCTGCGAACAAGGGAGCGGTAGAGCAAAAAGAATGTACGTTCGTCAAGAACAGAGAAGGAGTTTCTGATGATAGCAAGCATCCGATAGCCTCGTCTGGTAATGAGGTCAATGTGTTGAGAAAAGGTGAGTTTTTGATCGATGAGCACACCAAGGTCTTTCTGGAAGTCTGCGTGTTTAATTGGGGGTCCATCATCTTGTAGGGTATACTGGAGTAAGGTCGTGGGATGGCCGAAGCTAAGGACTGCACACTTTGTTTCGTTGAGGTCCATGTTCATTGCCTGGACCCATTGAGTGAGTTTGTAGATGTTGGATTGAAAAGCAGTGGGGTCATCAGGGGAGATGACTGGGGCAACAAGCTTGGTGTCGTCCAAGAAGATGCAGCTATTACATGTAAGGCAGTCAGGTAGGTCATTAATGAAGATAATGAAGAGGAGGCCGGCGAGGACACTTCCCTGTGGGGCTCCACTGGTAACACTGCCGATTTTAGAAGGGTGACCGTTGATGACAGTGCGTTGAGTTCTGTTTGTGAGAAAAGCAATAAGCCACTTTAGGAGGTGGCCAGAGATGCCTACGGTGGTTAGCTTGGTGATAAGGATGTCATGGGGTATGGTATCGAAGGCCTTAGCGAGGTCAAAGTAGGCGGCATTTACCTGTGATCCACCTTCAGTCCATTCAGTGACAAGGTCAAGAAAGGAAATGAGGTTGTGGGTAGTGGATTTGCCGTGAAGGCCACCGTACTGACTAGGGGTAAAGAAGTCGTTATGGTTGAGGAAGGTAATGATTTGTTTGGCGACTATTTTTTCCATGCATTTGCAGAGGATACAGGTGAGACTAATTGGTCTGTAGTTGTTCGGGTTACTACGATCTCCAGCTTTATGTATTGGGGTGACGTTAGCAGTGAGCCAGATATGAGGAAGGGTTGATTCAATGAACGATTTCTGGAAAATCATGGTAACACTCTCAGTAATGACATTTGCCAGTTCCTTCAAAATCTTTGGGTGTAGTCCGTCAGGTCCGGGAGAGGAGTGTTCTTTTATGGTGGAAAGAAGATGTCCGACTTCTTCAATGGTGAAGGAAATGTTTGAGAGGACGTTACCGTTGAGATTGCTGTTGCAAATGGTTACGGAGGGAAGCTTGTTTGTTTTAAAGACAGAGCAGAAGTGAGAGTTAAGAGCGTCGGCTTTTAAAGCAGGATCGTTAACAGGTCCGTTTTGTCCGTTTATGGTACTAATCGATGATGAAGATTTTTTGTTGCGACCAATGTAGGCCCACAGTTTCTTAGGGCAGGTTTTAGATGAGGATGCGATTTTCTTTTCGTAGGAGAGGCGTGCAGTACGGATTTCAGTGGTTAGTTCGTTTCTGGCACGCTTGTAGTTTTTGTAATCGTCATCAGTTTGACTTTCTCTGTAGTTGTTCCAAGCTTTGCGTTTGGTGAGGATGGATCTTTTGATGGTGGTATCGACCCAGGGTTGAGTTTGTCTCTTTTTTCCAGTTTTCCTTGTGAGAGGGCAGTGAATAAAGATGGATCTCAAAATAGTATGGTGAAAAATTTCCCACGCTTCCTCGGTGTTCATTGGTACAATACGTTCGGCAAGGTTTGCAGCTTTGATGGAGTTGCGCATGAGGGTGTAGTTTGCCTTGAAGAAGTTGCGCTTGGTGATGTTGGGCGGGTCGGGTGTAGAGGTGGAGAGTTGTATTAGAAGGGTGCTGTGGTCACTTAGGCCAAGTGGGTCGCTATGTGAGATATTGGAGATCAGGTTTGATGTGCTTCTAATTAAGACGAGGTCGAGGATGTTGGATTTTTGTCCTTGCTGAAAGCGAGTTGGGCGTTCAACAAGTTGCACAAGATCACGGCTAACAAAGGCGTCCAGGAAAAGTCGTTCGGTAATGCATGTGGAAGTTCCAGCTCCGTCTGTCCAGGTGCACTGGGGCATGTTAAAATCACCAAGAATAATGATTTCATGGGATGTGGTGTCACACAATGATTTAATAAAGTGTACGATGTGGTCATTATTAGTTGGGGAGCTTGTGGGGGATTTGTATACTGCGGCTACAGTAATTTTGTGCTGCCCGGCGATGATAAGTGTGAGGGTTTCATTCGCTGGGATGGTATCGTTGCTAGCAACAACGTCGATGTCGTTTCGGATGAAGCCGATGATTCCTCTTCCCTGTGTTTGGAGCGAGTTGTGCACATTGGTGTAGTTGGGGAAATGGATGGCTTCGATGGTAAGATGGTTGTTGTAAAATTTTGATTTAGCCTCAGTAATTATTACAACCGTAGGGTTACAGTTGGTAATAAGCGCTTCAAGCTCTGCCTGTTTATTGGCGAGCGAGTTTGCATTTGTATAAAGGATATTGATGGACGATGGGCAAGGAGGGGGCTTGTGGTAATGTTGAGGTGAGGAGGTGTGGGGAGGGGTGAGGGGAGCAGGGTCAGAGGGAGGAGAGGGGGTGCAGGGGGAAATGGGGGTATGGGTGAGGCAGTGGTCAGGTAGTAGTCATTCGGAAGGCACAGCAGGAAGGGGTAGGGATGAGGGGGAAGAAGCATGACGTGTGTGGGTACTTGCTTGATTTGTGGCTGGCGTTGGAGAAGGAGTCGCACAGCTGGTGATCGGGTCGTTAGTGTGCGATGTTGTGATCATGGGTGTGCTACTGAAGTCGTTTGTGGAGGAAGAGATGATGTTCTCAGGCCGTGGGATGCTGCGATACACAGTGAGGAGGGCACCGGTTGGCCAGTTTTTGGCAGCGGCTGCTAAGTCGTCAACTTTTTTATCGACTTCGACACAGAAAGAAGAGTAGTGTGGGAGTTTTGTTTTCAACTTGTGGACATTGGCTTGTAGTTTGGCTGTGTTTTTTAGCAATAAGACAAGTTCGTTAGGTGTGGTGTCTGGGTGGAGGCGTGAGACAAATATTCGTCCTTTGTGGTCGGTAGGTTTAGGGTTTAGATTATGGTGGTGATGGACAGTGCGTATTTGTGAGTTTTGGTCACTACCTATCTTGAAGGGTTGGGCTCTGTTTTTGTTGACAGTGGAGTTTTCTGAGTCATGAGCTGGTTCGTTATTATTTTGAAATTGTTTCCTATGTCTGTTCCATCCTTGTCGGCTGCGTTGGTAGCGGAACGCGTTTGCATTCTGGTTTTGTACTTCTTCGCGATCTTCGTTTTCATAATCGCGTTTTGAGCTGTATTGGGGACTTTCGGTTTCAGTTTCGATTTGTTGTTGCTTGGAGTTTACATTAGTAATCGAGTTGTTGTGAAACAAATTTGGATTTTTGTTTGTTTTCTGAGCATATGTGTAAGAGTGAAGCTTACTTGTGTCGGGGTTCTGCTCATCTGAAATGATGGCTGGTACGGTATTGGTGGTATCACTTTGGTCGGAAGTGGCGGTTTTCTGCCGAGCGTCGACTTCCGTTTCCACTTCCGGGTTGGTGTCGAACATCGCTTCCGGGAGTGGAGCAAGATGGATGCGTTGGTCCCTTGGGATTACTCCGTTGAGGTTCGAGGTTAATAATTGCTTTAACTCGCTGAACTCCTTGACAATAAAGTTCTGTGAGTCTATACATCGGTGGATGGAATTTCGTAATTCACCAATTTCGGTGTTTTGGGCCTTGGTGGAGGGATTAGGTTTGGTGCAGGCTTGGCGTGTGGGGAAGTGAAGACGCTCCGAGACAAACACGTGCGATTCCCTGGGGAACTGGTTCTGCTGTAGTATATGGAGGATATCTTTAATGTGGTTTAAGTTGCGTTTCTCACCTTGTCGGTTTATCATCCGCTTGTCTGGGCTGCACATGTACACGATCTTTTTTGCTTCGTTGATTTCGTTATCCGTGTAGTACGATGCACATTCTTGGGATAAGCAGTCTGGAGTAATGTCCGCCGCTAATGGTAGGTTGTTTACTAAGTAACATAGGAGGTCGGAAATGATGATTTTTTTCGTGGTTTGGTTGTTCACTGGTGTGTCCGTGGCACTTCGGATAACTTCACAAATGTCATGATGATTCATGTGGTCTGGAAAGTCATCGGATATCGAGTAGTTGGGATTTTCTCGTGGAGGTAAGGAAGGGCCTGACATGTTCGTAGACAACCAATCTTTGATGCGATCTTTGATGAGCATGCTTGCCTTCTCAAGGTGAGCTGAAGGTGAGCGGAAGGTGGGCTCAAGGTGGGCTCAAGTCGTTCGCTCAATCCATCTCCTTCTCCCTGTATTCAGCGTACTCTTCTGCTGGCATCCATTTTGATAATCCAGTAGGCTGAGAATCTTGATCAGAATCCATGGGTCTACCAAATTCATCAAATAGTATGAAGTTAGCCTGAGTGGGGAGTAGAGGATCCCAGGTAGTTTCATGATCTTAAAGAAATACCCTGATGCAACTTTTCATGGCCCATTGCATCTTTTCCGTTGTTTGATTGTTGATAATAGCGGTCATTCGGTGGTGTTTGATACCTGTCAGGTTTAGGAGATTGGCGAACACCTTAGCCGACGCTGCACCATTATCCGAACAATGACCTCTTAGGTATACATGCATACCTTAAGCAGTTTCCTCACCGTAGTCTGCGCTGTCGAGTTTTTGGTAGTAGTCAACTAGGCGTACTTTGTGTCCAGCATAGTGATGGCCATATGTGGTCTCTGGCAGTGGACCGACAAAATTAATCCCAAGCATTTGTAACTTTTGCGAAGGAATTACTGGCTGCATGGCACCTGCCCTTTGTTACTGCGAGGTCTTGGCTATTCGACAGACTGACAGGAAAGCAGTCTTTACAGTGCGAAAATATTCTGGGCCAATGAGCAACTGCACGAAGACACAGCATCGTCTTGGTACTGCCAGCATGTCCCGCATGCTTACTGTCCTGGCAGTCCCAAAGATAGGTGTGTCAAGTCTTTAGGGATGTAGAGATATCAGGGATATCTTGAGATATATCTTGTGTAGAGATATCTTGTGTACCACACTGAAGTGCTAGTGGGTCGACATAGTAGACTATCCTGTTTGTGTCAGGGGTGTATGACTTTCAAACTTTCACAACGTAGTTGTGAGTTTCTTTCTTACCCGCCAATTCTAGTTGTGCGAGTGCCTTCGAGACCCTCTGAATGTCCACGTCCTGATCCTGAGCAAGCTTCAGTTGACGCTTTTTTCTGATGTCCACCACTGGTTGGCTTCTGATGTAGAGGATGAAGAAAGAATATTTCTGATGCTCTTGAATCTGCTCTTGAACAGCTTGGGTGTTTTCAATGTCCTGGCTCTCCCGTTCGTAGGAGAAAATCCGAGAACTTGATAAACGTATACTGAAAGTCAAGGAATTTCAACATTTTCCAGCAAGTCTTTTTCATCAAAAAAGAATATCTAATTCTGATTTAATTTTTTACTTCACTTTATTTCAGTTAAAACTTCATGTTCTTCTGATAAAGCAAAAACTCCTTAGGCATAAATAATATGGAAGGTTACGTGGTAAGTATGATTCCAGTTTTGTTCAGATTATAGCTTTCCTGCTGTTTGCCAATACCAGTTAAGGCAACATAGTTTTTTTATTTAGCAAAGCAGTGTGATCTAGAACTAGTTATTTACGATATGAATGAAATGTGAAATATTGTTTTCAGTCCTGTACTGTATCTTCCTTCGACCGAAAAAAAATATCAGGGGAAAATGTCAGTATTGGTCTGGAAAACCTGGAAAATTTAGGGAATTTCATCATGACTCATGAGATTTAAACGCCACCCTGCTCTCCTTGAGCATGCAGCTGTAGAATTCAATGAGCTTGACCGCACCGTTGATGTTCTGGGTCAGCATGGCTCCTACATCTTCGGTCAATGCATTCTACTAGATGGTATAGGGCTTCTTGAAGTCTGGCAATGAAGAATGCCTGCCTCCAAAAGCTTGTTCTCGATGGACTGAAATGCCTCCTGATGTTCTGAAGTCCAGCAGAAGGTCTGGTCTTTTCTGGTTAGGTGATGAAACGGCGCTGCGATTGACGAGAAGTGTGCGATGAATTTGGGGAAGTAGCAGCAAAGACCCAGGAATGCTTCAAGCTTCTTCTTCATGGTGGGCCGAGGGAAATTCTTGATAGCCGACGTGTGGTCAGTTGTAAGTTGGATTCCTTTTGCCGTCACTCTGATTTTGAGAATCTTCAGTTCGGGTACACCGAAATTACACTTCTTGTATTTTTAGGGGAAGCTTGGTGTTCTTACCTTCTTGAAAGTTTCCCTTAAAGCCCAACAATGCTCCAGTCATGTCCTCATCTCGACATTAAGGTCGTCAATGCACAAAATACATACACTGCCGATGCGATTCCCAAGGATGAACTCCGTGTTTCTCCAAAAAGCTTGGCTTGCTGTTTTCAGGTCGAATGGTAGGACCCGGAATTTGTATGCTCCCTGTTGGCAAACGAACGTGGTACAATCCTGGCTATCTGGATGTAGCAGTATTTGTTGAAAACCTTGTTCACTATCCAAGAGCGAAATGTATTTGGCACCAGCCAAGAAGTGAAATACTTTGTCCGTGGCATCGGGCAGTTGTCAGTAGTGTTGGGCGGTATTCATTTTTCGGTTCGGTTCGGTATCGGTTCTTATTTCGTGTTACACAAAATGCCTACACTATTAATAGCCTACTGAAAGAAAATTCGAATTTTTTTCCACAGGGCCTACTAATATTTAAGGCCTACAAAGTATTTAAGTAATTAACTTAAAAGATGCTTTCCATTTGCTGAAAGAAAAATTAATTGTTCGGCTCGGCCAGGTTTCAAGCGTGAGCGTTTTTCGCTAATAACTTTTCCTGCTTTAGAAAAGAGCCTCTCGCTTGCCACAGATGTTGCAGGGATGCAAAGGTAGGTTAACACTACCGTAGAAACATTTGGGAAACGTTTAGCATTGCAGTTCCACCATTTAAAAGGGGATTCTTTTTTTCCATCGATGACGGGCTTTGCCAGGTAAAGGTCTAGTTCCTTTTGCATCATGAGAGTTATGTTTGGACCATTTGTGTCTGAAGAAACAGAAGCTCTTCTTTTGGTACTAATTTTTGTCCACACATTTAGTGAATACTTACGCTTTAGGCCACCCATCTCATTAGCAGTTACATAGGTCGAGGAAGACGATGCACTTGCTTCAGCATTTGAAAGAATTGGAGGTGGCTGTTGCTTGCAAAAAGCTTCCAATTTTTCTACGACTTTACCAATTGCAAGATTTCGGCGAACAGGAGTTGTAAAGAGTGCGTCTTTAAAACGAGGATCAACCACTGTTGCAATAGAATGTATCTCGTCTTCCTCAAAGTTGCTACTCCATCGTTTGTTCAGTTCGTTTTTCAGAGTTTCTTTTAGGTTGTTAAGTCCATCTGAAGTATTCAGAAATTCATGCAAATAATCAATTTCGGGATGATGATGGAGATTGTTGGATACTGCTTTGAGCACATAATTTTTGTAGCCGCTTCGAATGGCTGCAGTACGTTAACTAAATCTTCAGCAGTTTTCTATTCATGTGGTCTAAGATTTGATACAGCAGGCACGGTAGCAGTGGCAGCACTGACTGGTTCTTGCTGCTCGACCAGCCTTTCCAGCATATAAAAAGTCGAATTCCACCTTGTTTTGACGTCTTGTTTTAATTTATGAACTGGTTTAGAAAGCTGTTCCTGAATTTGCGCTAAACGATGGGCATCCTTCGGACTACGCCTAAAGTGGCCGCAAATAGCTGTTCCTTTAGCTAATAACTGTGAAACTCCTTGGTATTGGGCTAATGACTGCGTAACTACAAGGTGCATTGTGTGTGCAAAGCACGTTAAAGATGTTAAATCTCCCACCGAGTCGATACCACCAACAATATTTCCTGCATTGTCAGTAACACAAAACTTAGTTTTTGCAGATATTCCCCAACCTGCCAGCATAATTGTTACTTCATTCCTAATATTTACAGAGGTATGAGCTTCAGAAAAATGTTTAACGTGTAAACAATAATTTTGTGGCAAGAAATCGTCTGGGAAAATCATATGGGCTGTCAGTGACATGTAGGCGTCATTTGCAGTCGAGGTGCACATATCTGCTGTTAAGCTGACACATACGGCAACTTTCAGTTTTTTCTTTATGAATTCCCGTTTCTGTGAATAAGTATTCTGAAGCAGCTTGGTAGAAAGTTCTTTACGATTTGGAAGGCAATATCTTGGTTCAATTCTTCCAGGAATTCTCGAAATTCTGTACTTTCCACAAGTCGAAAGGGTTGTACATCAACAACCATAAACTTCAGCAACTTCGCTTGTGCTTTTTTATTTCTTGGTCTTTCGAAGAGTTTCGGTCTTTTGAAGAGTTTCTTCAATAGTTGGTTGTGTTAATAATTCTGCGTGCTGTAATTGTTTAGTGCTTTTGACCTAAAATAAATAAAATTTTCGCGTAAACATTAAGCAATCGCACGCGCAATCGATAGGTCTAACTCAACTAACATTACGGTACTTACTTGTTGATCTTGTTGCGCTGTTTCGTACACCGGTAAATGGTGAAGCTTGAGATGTTTCCACAAGTTAGAAGTATTGCCGTCAGCAGCTTTCACGTTTTGCTTGCATAAATTGCATGTGCCAGTATCTCCGACACGAGAGAAATGCCCCCAAATTAAACTCGGCGCCATGCTTGGTATCGATCGTTCGATCGTCTCTTTCACTGTCGCCCTCTCTCTCAGCTACGGGGTTGCCCAGAGCTGTCAATCACAAGGAGGTGTGACGCGTTCATACGAAGGTCATTCGGCTAGCTAATAAACTATGCGATGCGCTTAGTCTAAATCCACCGCATTGTGCTAGAAACTCGCTACGATCTATGAATAAAAACTATAACAAAATTTTAATTACCAAATAGTTGGTTCTTATTGAAAATGTGGTACATAAAATTCGTAATTTAAAAGAAATCATAAAACCGAAAACGTGTACGGTTATTAAAATAACCGAAAACGGTATCGGTTTTTTATGAAAACCGAAAACCGCGGTATAAAAACCGGAACCGCCCAACTCTAGTTGTCAGTCATGATCCAGGAGTTTAAGTAGCAGCAGTCTAGAACCAGGCAGAAGCCTCCACCATTTTTCTTCCTTTTCAAGAAAAAGGGCGAGCCCCGTTGAATTTTGGTTGGTTCTATGCATCCAAACTTATCCAACTTGTCGATTATCTTGCCAACCACTTTTTTTGAGTGTGAAGATGTCGAGTGCACACGTGACACCGGCTTTGCATTTTTTTTCAGCTTGATAATGTATGGTTGGCCTTGAATCTTGCCTGTAGTTCCGGGCAAGATATCTTAATACTGGTGCAGCATAGCTTCCAAATATTCAAACTGACCCTCTGTAAGTAGGTTTAGCTTCTCCAAACCTTTTTCTGTCTGGATGACATTCTGTGATGGAGGGTTCAGGTTTGCGGTATGCGTTAACATCAGGAACATATGCCTGACGGCTCCGTTAGATTTTGCCATGGTATTGGAGTGATTCACGTGCAGCTTGACCTTCTTGCGTAATTGTTGTCCAAAATGCTTGCCCTGCAAGGTGATTACTCCTCTCGGTGTTAGTTCTGGACAACCACAGGCGAGGGTGGACTGAGGGCCAGTGAAAGATTTTATCTCCTCCGCCACGTTAAGGTTGACCACAAACACTCATTCTTTCTTCATGTGGCAGGTGGAAACAGGGTCGAGACCCGCAAAGAAGCTCTTCTGATATTCAATGGTGTGAATGGAAAACATCGTTTTTAGCAGTCTCACATACAATGACTGTGAGGGGGTGGATACGTGGCATCTTCGGCAAGGTGCAGAAGGTAGAAATGGGTCCCAGCTCGTTACAATTGAAACATGTGACGTGGCTGTGTCATGGCTAGGGACCGTTAGGTCTCCCACGAGATCCACCTCTGGCTGGTGGCGGTTGTTGCAGAGTGTTTTAAGGCATCGTTGAAGTTGTGACAGCAACGGCTGCATGGTGGCATGCTTTTGGCTGTGACTGAGTTGTCAGGACTGGGTTTGGTGTGCTCGGACTGATGCTGGTGCGCATTAGTTATTGGCCCGAGGGTTGAGGGTGGTGATTGAACTTGCAACTGGCGGTTCACCTGCTGTTGATATGGCCCATGTGATTTCCTATCCGCTTGCTTGGAGGTGTTCCCGTAGTCAGAGCGTCTCTCTGGAAATTTGAGGTAGGGTCGTCTGTCGACTTCAGCTTCATGAAGGCAAAATGAGACCATAACTTCTACTGCATTTGTGCCTCAATCAGATCCACCTACCTGCATGTTCTCTGGCATCCCATAGTTTAGTTTAACTTGCTGATGTCGCTCAACAACTTGTGAGCAAACTCGCCTGGTGGTTCATTAAATCCCGGTCTAGTGCTTTGGATAATTGTGAGACATTCGTAGTCAAGAATTGGCTTTTTGATGGCTTTTGGCATCATCTTTTTGACATTTCCCCAAGTGTGCAGTTGCCTTTCTGAGCTTGCCACCAGTTTTCATACTTACCCTGAGAACTTTAGTCCATGATGGTGTTTAGATCAGTGGTCAAAAAATTCTTACCTATTAGCTGCGGGGTGGTGGAGTTTGATAGTCAGATAGATTTACGTCATCATTGAAACTTGCGATCCTAAGATTGCTTGTTTCCCACTGCTGATGTGATTTCAAGGTAATGTTATATTTTCATGCCCCCACCATAAGGACCCTTTTTTTTTTTTAACTGTAACCGTCATTTCTGCCTCGCTATTTCTTTTTGTATCAAGTGAAAAAAATTCGGAGCAGCAAAGCCTGAATACCAACTTTCTTTTTTTTAAAGGCCTTACATTAGACCCCTCCATTGATGTTTATAGTATTGTCCTCAGGTCAATCATGTCAAGTCCTGTTTTGAATGCTTTCACAAGCTCTTGTGCAGTAGAGCGTGTTCTAGGTAGAGTGAAGGCACGCCTAAGGGAAATGTATACTTGAAACTTCTCTTAAAAATGTTTTGAATGCAAATTTTTTCCCGACGTTTCCAGGTTTTCAGTAACTTCATATTTTTCCCTGCCATTTCTATGACTAATTTGACTTCAAAAAATGTCCCCGACATTTCCAGGAAATCAAGGTCGCTAGACACCCTACGTAGTGTTGTCTGCTTGGACTTGGACCGCCTTGTTATTCAGCTGATCTGAAAGGTGAAGGATGGTAAGTTGTATTGCCTTCAACAGATTGAAGTGTCAATTCCCTTCTGCTTCGTGAAAGTTCCTTTTGCTGTTAGGGGGGCTACTAAGCCCTGCAGTGAGGCATCCATCGCTACACCTGCTTGTGGATCCTGTATGATGGGAGACCTTGATGGGAGTTCTTGAAAATCAGTGCAGTAGGGGTCTTCACCTTCAATCATTCCCTCTTCCTGTACCAGTGTAGAGAGCGTATTCTCCATCGTCCGTATGGTACAAGGTCCGCAACTGTGTCCAGAATCCCGATGAACTTGCACAGCTGAAGCATGGGGAAGCTGTTGGTTTTCAGAAGGTAAGTCACTTCTCTGCTAATGGAGGCAATCCTCTGGTTATGCCATGATCGTAAAACTGTGAAGATTGGTAGGGTGCCCAGAAAGATGAAAGCTTGTGCTGGATGCAATCTGTACTTTGCAACAGGGATATGCCCTGTGCGAGGGGGCCAGCTTCTGTCCTCATGGCAAAGTGCCTTGTTTCACACATTCACTGAAGTGGTGCTATAAAAGAGCCTACAAAAAGGACCATAAAAAAGTGGAGAAAGGTAAAAAGAGGTTAAAACACCAACAAAAAAGCCCAATTTTAACTGGAGGGAAGGTCAAAATTGGTTTCTATTGCCTAAATGAATGCTCTGTACCCTGAAGGAATCAAAACTTTTAAGATACGCCCAGTTCAGCTACCTGTCTGCGCATGCACCAGCACACGCAGACCCTCCATAAATGGTGTTACGGCATCAGCCAGCCACCTACTTTTCCTCTCGATATGTCATGGCGGTGATTTAAGAAGGAGGTTGGGTGGGTTTACAGGTAGTGTATATTTTCACTTAGGCAATAGAAACCAATTTTGACCTTCCGCCCAGATAAAATTGGGTTTTCTAGTTGCCGGGAGGAAAATATACACTACCTGTAAGTTTCTGCATTTACAGTTGACCTCGTCAATCACTGGTGGCGGGCACCACGTGATGGGTTCCCAAGGGCGTGAGCTGGTTTTCCAATGAGACAGTTTTTCCGCAGGTTTCAATACGTTGAGGCTATCTGCAACTGGTCTCACCAAATATAATGTGCAAGGGGCTATCTGCTGCGATGGAAAGGAACGTTCCATAGCCGAAGCTAGTTGGTTTGGATTCTGGGCGAGTTTTGATTGCAGAAAAGAAAGGGGATGGGGGAGCATTTTTTTTGGAGGGGGTGTGGGGGGGGGGGGGCTTACCTAGTTGTGCAGGAATCTTCTTTAGGTCGTGTTGACGCAGATAGATCAGAATCGATGTTGATGTCAGTTGAGGATTCACCGTCAGAACAGGAAACAGGTGTTGTCTTAGTTGCAATGGCCGTTGTCAGGGTGTTGATGGGGTTCGCTGGAGTCCTCGAGACCGGGGCTCAAGAGAGGTTGTTGTGCTAAGAGAAGTCTGGTTCAGGTCCAGGGAGTGACGAGATTGCGAGGTCGCAGTGGGTGATTTGTTCCAAGAGGGGTGGGAATTTGGAATAGGTTTCAGTACTTGTTGAAAATTTCTTTAGAAAAATATTTAGTTTCGTTCCAGACTGAGAAGATGATTTGCCACCGGAAAGTTGTGATGTTTAGAATTCCGGTGTGTTGAATGCAAATGCAGAGAGCATCCTGTTTTTGAAGAACATCCTTCCCAACCTCTGTTATCAGACTGTTGCAAAAAATTGGGGAAGGAGGTTTAGCTTTAAAATGGTGTCGAAATCGAGCTAAGATTTTGAGTGAATCGTGGATGGCTAGCCAAAGTGATTGATTTTTTTTAAATAATTTCTTTGAGCCTTAAGTCAGCCAAAGCAACTTAATGCTTGTATGGCTGAACCGGCTCAATTTTGAACATCGAGTTAAAAATTAAAGTTCGTTGGAATGCACTGTCACAGAAAGTCCAGAAGGGATGCTGGATTTCCTGGGAGTGCCCATTCTGAGCCGAAAAGGTGTCGAAGAGGGTTGAATTTTAAGGCCTCAAAGTGAAGAAGACAGAGTATCCTTTTGCTCGAGCTCGACAGTAGATGCAAGGACGCTGTCGAGTGCGGGTCATTTCAGCCTTGCAGGGTAGAAAGACCGGAGAGTTATCAAACTGCCATTCCTGGAGAGCGATGTATTGTTCTGGTGGCATGGCTTGGTTGGCTCGGAACCACTCTTGGACTACGCTGCTGAGCTCACGCCGAGCAAATTCTGGGAGAACCGGAGGTGTGTTTACGGTCTCTTCCAAAGGTCGTGGTTCTGCAATGATGACTGATCCTAACTGGAATTGTAGCCTGGGCAAGATTTCGACTGTTTGTGTGGCGTGATGCTTCCGGGATATCTTCTGCTTAACAGGGGGCTGGGGGCAATGGATTTTGAAGATGGGCTGCTTGTGTTTGCCAGATTGAGGTAGGGATGAAGTCTGTGAAATATCGCGTCAGCTAGCTCTACCTGTCGGGGAAGATGGTCGTTGCTAGTGGTCAGATCAAGGCCTGCTGAGATAGTAGCTGCGCTCCTGGCTCCACTCCAGGCTCGTCAGCTTTATGATCTTCAGGCATTAGTTAGTGACAGACACGCCAGGATTCGTTCAGTACCGTACGGCATGAGAACCAAAGCAGATTGGTATCTGAACAAAATTTATGCGGAAAAAAATCGTTGTTTACTCGACTACCTGTTGAACTATAAACACACGACGAATACCGATAAAATTGCAAGATCTGGCACATACTGAGGGTTTCTCCCGCGTACACTTTGTTCAGATAGCAATTCCCTTTTGGTTCTCAGGCCGTACGGTACTGGACGACTCCTGGCATGTCTGTCACTAACTAATGCCGGAGGAGCACAAAGCTGACGAGCCTGGAGTGGAGCCAGGAATGCAGCCACTACCCCAGCTTGCCTTGGGTTAGATTTGCGATGTTCAACACAATTAGGCAAACACAATCTTTTCGACATTGGCAAGTTTGGACTGAAGTTCAGCAATGTATTTGAATATGGGTGAGCTTTTATTCTCGAGACGGTTTAATTCTTTGGTGTTCAAATCAAGACGGTGGCGAAAAGTCTTATGGAGAACAGATTTGTCACCAAAATTTGGGTTTAAAGCTGACTTCACAGGGCTGGAATCCAGACCGAAGGAGCTGTTAAGATCGCTTGATTGTTGTGGCGCAGGGTCATTTGATAACACGGGACCCTGTTTGGAAAGTTGTGAGGAAGTGCCGGGTGCACTGAGATTTAACGAAGGGATGTCAGGGTTCCTTGATGAAGAGGATTTTTCCGGAATCGAGCCAAGTGTGGGTGGAATAGATTCACATAAGACTTGAGTTAATTTTTTTGTTCCCTTTTTAGAGGAAGATGAGGAGAGTGATGAATCCGATGATTTCTGAGGGTTCAGAGATGGCGGAATGTTGGAAGTGTCCGAAGTTGGAGTGGACATGGCAGCTTGTTCCCTTGCTTTTTTTTCCTTTACCTGTGTAGATTGTAACTTTGCGCCACGATTCTTTAAACAAATGAGTGACCATTCCGAAGGAGAGATTGACAATCAAATGGTGCATGGCTCCGTGTTAAAATTGCATTGTCTATGTTTTTGACAGGCGGTGTGTGCCATACCTCTTCTTTGAAGATTCTATTGCAGCGCAAGTGCAGGTGTCAGGTTTGCGTACAAGGGAAGGGTTCTATCGGACAAGATTGCTGGTTGTTTTCCCACCTCGGATCTTGGGAGCCATGGTATAAATTGCAAGTGGGAGTCTACGATAGTGTAGCGAGGAAACAGCGCAAGAGGAGAGATTTCAGTACAGATGAAAACCTCAAGGCGGGAAAAAGGAGAACCCTCAAAAAAGGGGTAAGCTGGATGGAGGGTTGGAAGAGTTGATAGGGAAAACCTTTTTTTTTTATTTTTTTTTTATAAACCAGGTATGGGCAGTTTTTTTTTAGGGATCTGGAGGTGAAAATTGAAGTGAATGTTAATACTCCATTGAGTGAATGAAGGGCATTGTTGGTAAGCCTAGAGAGAGTGCTTGAAAATGGCAACAAGTGCGTGAGCAACGGTCGGGTTAGGATGAGGAGTTCAGCGTAGACATACTCGGTCAACCGAGCTTTAGAGTGGCAGAGTGGATGGTAAGTGAAGATCACGCTGCAGTAGAATTTCGAAAGACTAAAGATGGGTCAGCCTGCGGTTAAGGGTGGTGAAACGAAAGATGAAAACGAAAGATACCCATGTCGCAGAGATGAGGAATTAGAATCCCAGTGGCAAAAGCCTGGGAGGCCGGAGGAAGTCCAGCGAGGAACGGCCGGTTTCATTGGAGGAGAGGCCTTGATGGACGAGGGATAGCGACAGACAGTGGAGTCCAATGAAGAGCGGCAGAGTGACGGTGGGGAAAAAGGTGTTGCTGAAAAACGGCAATGAAGAGTCTGAAAGTGACAAGTGAGGCTGAAGCAGGAATGGAGGTTCCTGGCTTGGAAGAACTGCAAATACGGTCAGAGGCAAAAAGGCCGGAAGGCAGCAACGATGGGCGGCAATCGGCAGCAAGCTTGACGGAGAGGACGTGAGAGAATGATAACAACCGACGGAGGACTAGCCGTAGGTGAAAAACAAGAGGTCACAACGGAGATTTTTGGAAGCGTGTTCATCAGTGGAATGATCGGCGGTTAGTCGGCCAAGAGGTGATGAAGTACGGCAAGGGCGAACAGCGACAGGAGATGGCTTGATTTGTTGCAGGGATGAGGAGGTCCAGTGGCTGGACGGCAGGAGTGAAGAAAACGGTTGAATCAATCTTCTTCCGTGGCAAGAAACTTGTGTCAGGCCCGAGTCCATGTGAGTCATTGAGGCAGCAATTCCGTGAGCAGGCTATATTTCGAAGATCTTCAATCGGAGAAGGGTTCGGTATGGATCGGCGAAGAATGACGAAAGATCTTGAGGGCAATGGTGTCTTCTTGAGCCGGCAAGAAATCTTTAAGCGGTGAAAGTTGAGACGAAAGATCTTGAAGGTGCATGATGGAGAGTTTTTCTGGAGCATTGTATCTGCGCGTTCAGCAGACGGAGGCAGGGTGGAAAAATAAAAGAGACTTCATGACGTACCGATGAGAGTTCTTCAGGACAAAAGACAAGAGGGTAACAGCAGCAGCGTGTCATGACCGGAGGCTGGAGGAAAAGAGATGTTTGGCTGACGCCATTAACACCATTTATGGAGGGTCTGCGCATGCACAGACGGGTAGCTGAGCTGGGCGTATCTAGACAGTTTTGATTCCTCCAGTGTAACAGAGCATCCAGGAACTGAATGCAGAAATTTACAGGTAGTGCTTATTTTCCTGCCGGCAACTAGAAAAGTTGCTCCTGACCTTGGGGAGAGGGGTGCCAGCCACTCCCTGCTTTGTGACACTCATTCCAAAACTAAGGAATGGAGCAACCCCCCCCCCCCCAATAAGGTGGTCTAGTTTGCTTCACTAGGTTCCTTAGGAGTCGCGCATCTACATATGCAGGAGTGCAACAAAGTTCTTAGTAAAGAAGAGCAAGGACAGTCACGAAAACCGCAGCCTCTATCAGTGTAAACAGTAACACCTAAAACGACCAAGTGAAATTGCTCACCAAGAAACTTACAAACTGCCTTGTGTAATCTCAACAGCAACTTACGAAGAATAAATGATAATCTCCGCAGGAATCGAAATTCAGTACACCACAATAGGTGGTCACGAATGCAACGCCTTTCTACGAGCCACACAAGGCGGAAGCAGCCCCCTTTCCTTCAAATTTGTAGAATATGACTCACGGTCACATTGGCCATGGTGCATTAGCTCATAATCCCATTTGCCATACCAGGAGCCTGGTCATACTGACAGATTTTAGTCTGCCAAGCTTATTTCCATTGCATACATTTACCACTTCTGCTACTGCACTCGCTGCAGATCCAAATAGAGCTTAAAGAAATTGCTACTAATGACAAGCTCAAAACCAGACTACTGCTTGTATGGGTCCCCCTTCTACTGAATGTTAAAAGGCACCCACATATGGACCTATTAATGGGCGCCTTTGATAACGACCAATCCAAACTCAAACATCTGGAGGCAGTTTGGTACCGTTAACACACAGGATGCCCATGAGCAAACTTCGTTCTGCCTCCGCACTCGATGAATTTGGTTGAGTTTGGCTTGGTGTTTTCAAAGACCCTGAAAGGGAGTTGATCACTTGATTTTGAAAATCAAGCTGCTCTCACCTATACAGCTATGCAGACCTCCAGACAAGGGCGAAACAGTCTGCATAGACATCTCTATGGGTAAGAACAACTTGGTTTTAAGTAAACTACTAATTACAAATGCATTCTCCAAGTCTGTAGGCTGACTCTAGTGACATCATACCAAAGGGCAAAAACGTAATTCTAAGGATAAAATCAGTTTTATATACTCCTAAAAGGCTTACCTTTTTTGTGCTATTTTATCCCTAAAACAGGTCTAAGTACAAAATTTCTCCAAATTTAACGCATTAAATTTTGGCTGCCCACAAGTTGCGCAAGTTGCCGCTAGGCGTGCACTCCACTTCCTCCTCACAACCGATTTCACTTTTCGGTTCGAAGTATTTTTAGGAATGTGTAAAAACTAATTTTATCCTTAAAACTACTATTTTACATAAATCCTAAAATACTTACCTTTTGTGTTCCGTCTTCCTGTGGACTTGACAAACCAGAGCACCATTTACGGGAGTTTTTCGGTCCCTCGTGAACCTTATCTTTTCTTCTTTTCCTGCATTCTTTCCTTATTTGTTTTGAGACTTGTGTGCTCTGGATTATAGATCCAGCCAGGAAGTGTCTTTGCCCAACCTGCTGACTGAGCATTTGTTTGACAGTCACGGAGGTAGAGGGCCTCAAAAATCGTCCTGCTTCTCTACGAACAGGCATTCATTACTTCATTTAGCGGTGTTCTTGCTGCCAATGCCCAGAGTTGGTATGCAGAGTTGGTATGCGCTATTAGGAGGAACAGACTCTGGCTTTCTTCCATTTTTTGAAGGGCTTGAGGAAGGAGTTTAAACGGGGGAAAGAGGTAGGCAAACAGGTTGTGCCATGGGAACGTCAGGGCGTCTACAGCTATTGCTCCTTCGTCCGGGATCGGGCTGATGTAATGGGGAAGTCTGGCATTGTGCTTCGTGGCGAACAGGTCTACCATCGGAGTGCCCCAGATGCTGAAGAGAGATTCGCAGATGGATTTCTTGAGGCACCAATCGCCCGTTGGTGGGTTTCAGCATGAGAGTCGGCAATCACATTTCTGTTGCCTGGAATGTGAACTGGTAGTAGGGTGATGTTGTTCGGAATGCAGAGGTTGAAAATTGTTCCACCCTCCTTTCTGACGAAAGCCAGGGCTGTTGTGTTGTCGGCTTGGACCTAGATAACCTTGTTTTGGATTAGTGGGAGGAAGTGTCGAAGGGCTAGAAGAATTGCTTGGAGCTCAAGAATGTTGCTGTGGTCTTTGCAGGATGTTGGCCAAAGGCCCGAGATTTCCTGGTTGTTTAGTAGGTGTGCGCCCCAACCGGTCTTGGATGCATCTGTGAAGATGAGGAGGTCGGGGGGTGGTTCGTGAAGGGGAAGCGTCTTCGAAAGGTTTGTGACATCGAACCACCATAGGAGAGTTTCGAATGGAAAATCGTTGTCGAACAGGCTTGGTATGTCGGGGCGTTTTTGGTTAATTGACCGGTTGTCTATGCAGTGATGAGGAACGAGGTTCGCCATTGCATCCATCATCTCTTTGAGGGAGTTTAGTTCTCTGGGAGTGAAGTTAGCTTGATTGCGAAAGAGACGGACGTGTTGAAGGCGGTTCTCGATGCATTCTGGTGAGGTCAAGATTTTTGCCGGTAGAAGGTCGAATGAGGCTCCAAGGAACGTGAAGGTTTGTGCGGGTGAAAGGCGTGACTTTGTGTAGTTCACTCCGAAGCCCAGCTGGTTTAACAAGGAGATGGTCTTGTCTCTGTTGAGTTCCAGGGTGTGGGGGTCCGGGTTGAGGGCCCAGTCGTCTAGATATGCGCTGGCTTGGATTTGATGTTGATGTAGTTTTGCCAAAATTGGTTTTAACATCATGGTGAAGATTCTGGGTGCGGCGTTCAGCCTGAAAGGAAGGCAGCGGAATTCTTAGACCTTTCGGTCATAAATGAAGCGGAAGAGATGGGTGATTGCCGGATGAATGGGAACATGCAGGTAGGCATCTTCCAGGTCGATCGAGACTGTCCAGTCGTTTTGTCTGAACGAAAGACGTATGGACTTGAGGGTTTCCATCTTGAAGTGGCTGATGTGAATGAACTTGTCGAGAGGTTTCATATTGAAAATCAAGCGGGAGCCTTCTGACTTCTTTGGTCAGGTGAAGATGGAGCTGTAGAAGCCTGGGCCCGGCTTGCGACATCATATTATTGCTTCCTTGCGAAGGAGTTCCGAGACTTCGAACGAAAGGGCCTCTGTGACTGGTGGGGAGAACATTCACAGAGGGGAGGTTTTCAACGGTGGTTGGACTAGGAGTGTCGGCCGAAAGCCATGTTTGATGATTGAAAGGACGTTCTTGTTGTGGGTCAATTCCTGCCACGCCGGGAAGAAGTGGCAGAGTCTTGTGCCGACGGGAAGGCAGGAAAAGCGGGAGTTGTCATTGTTGGTTTTTCCGAAAGGAGCTCCTGCCCCCTGGTGAAGAATGTCGGCTCCGGCGGTTTGGGGTTGCGGCACGCTTTTGTTGGTTTCTTTGGCCCGGACGGGAACGGGTGGGGTCGGACTGAAAGGGCTGTTGGTTTCTCATCTGAAAGGATGTGTTGTCATTCGGGGGTTTTGCTTTTGTGGTTTGGGTTTCCTTGAAATGTCCAAATGTGGGGCGAGAGTTGGGATGAGTCCACGGAATAGGGTGTCCGACTCGTGAAGTGGTTGGTTGCGGAGGCGGTGACGAGTAGAGACATTGAGGTTATTAGCAGATGAAAGGGCTATAGTCACCCAGTTTAGTGAGTGGTAAGTTGCGAAGCTTGCCTTCTGAAAGAGCTGCGAGATCAGGGAGGCCGCCCGAAGGCTTAGCCAGAGACATTTGTCGTTGTCGTAGAGAACAAAAGTTGGGATTTCAGCCTCTTCGGGATGGAGAGAGCAGTGCCAAAGTCCATCTTGATTTCGCTACACAGGAACTCGCATTCGGCATTAGTGTCAAAATTGTTAGGTTTGGTGGCGCCGTTACCGTGCAGACGAAAGAAGCTGTTTTCACGGCCTGGCCGTGGAGCAAGTGGTTCCTTGTCAAGGATGAGTGGGTCTCCCTTGCCCAGGACGGAGCCTTTGTTGCGAAGGAGGCATGTCAGGAGGGTTGTCGATTGCCCGAGACGGTTGCGTGGTTTGTCGTTTTTGTCCCCAAGGGCAAAACCAAATCCTGTCTTTAAGCCTCGGTTAATAACTGGTGCGTCCATGGCTTGCGATGGCTTGAAAAAGAAACAGTCTGGGACAGTTTCCAAGACTGTCTTGGGAAGAGACGCAAGAGGTAGTGTCGGGTCTTTGGTCGTGTCGTCCGGGAAGTGAATGTGTCTTTCAGCCAGAGTAGAGGGAAGGACTGGTATGCCAGTGCCGGCAGTGGATTTGGCGGCGGGTGGCCTTGTGGTGAGGTTGGAAGGTGTTCCTTCGATTTTTCAAAAGCGCCAGAAGGGGAAAAAGCGGAGCATTTGTGGCTTTCATGGCTAGAGGTTGAAGTAACCCAATCTTGAGTTCGGGCGTGACGGGCCGAAGATGTGCACAAAGGCGGTGGCATCGGGTTGTCTTTCATCGTACGAACGGCATTGTGAACTTCGCTGCGTGTGATGCTGCAGCCGCGACGAGAAGAGTTCGATGAAAGATCCAATGGAGAATTCCGGGCGGGTGAAAGAGCCGTGGCAGCTCGACAGAGAATTCTTTTGGCTTCACGGTAGTTGTCCTTCGCAAGTTGTAGGTTTTGACGAAAGGAGGAGAGATCCATTGGTTCAGCGGGAGGAGTCCGTTGACCAGCTTAGACAGGAGACTCCGAAGGAAGCCCCGGTGAAAGGCATAGTGATGACCGGGTTTGAAGCGGCGAGGTCGAGACCCAGCGGTCGTCCAGAGCGAAGGGAGCATGAGAGATAGCGGCAGAAGAAGCGGCGGCCATCTTCGGTAATCCAAATTCCGTGAGAAAAGCGGGGAACTTCAGCGCGAGGTGGCGTGAGACACCTCTGGAGGAAAATGAATGCCGAAAGCGTTCAGGCTCTCGCTTTTATAAGTGAGGACTGCGCCGCGCATGCAAAGTGGGATATGCAAGCAGGCGTCTGCGCACCGTAAGAAACCTCCAGGGGAACATCACATTCGAGGACTGTAACGCTAAAATTATCAGGTTAAGATGTTTTGGCAATAACATCAGGGAGATCAGGGAGGCTCCAGTTCCTTGCTAAGGCCGTCGTTTCGGGCCGTTTGGTTGCCAATGGGAACATAACTGCCTTTTGGGTAACGTGACGAAGGCTCATAAGAAATTCTTAACAGATGCCCAAAAAACCAACAGGAGTTTCCTCCCATTCAGGCAGAATCCTCTTGAACCTTGGTCATTGCATCCCGAATGCCCAAATTAGTCGTGCGATTGCTACGAGTCCTGCCACTGTTTCTCAGAACGGCATGGCCTGCACCCTGTAATTGCCATTGTTGACACCTTCGTGAACCGAAACTCCCAAGAATCGTGCGATTTGCAGGGTGTTTGGTTCACATGCATTGATCCGATGTTTTCTGCACCACTCGGTTCATCTCTTCCACTGCTCTCATAAATCTTCAGAGTAGAGCTTCTGTGGCATGCAGCATTCTGTCTACCTTTATCATGAACCCCTTGGAGATCAAGCACGCTTTTATAATCTCCAAACGTGAAGATGAAGAGCTCGGAGGTTTCTGTTAGTCTTGCCTCCGTGTCGAGGGGGGGGGGGGGATGAGGCTTAATGGCGCGTCAACAGCTTGGTCGAGAGCTCCGTGTCGAGTTAGCTCTACAAACCGTGAACCTCTGGTTACATGGGAGCGATTAGGATGAATTCTTGACGATATTTCTTTGTTTACCACATTCTGGAGGATTGCGAATCGTGTAAACTCATGCCCAAATTTCGTTCCAGAGGTGACGCAAACCGTCCACTCGTCTGGGCAAGGTGACAAAAAACTCCGGAGTTGCATGTTGTTAAAAATGGCCACCACTGGTGTTCCCCACATCTGGGGATAATCTCACTCCAGTGTTTATGCTAGGTTCCGCTGGGACAGCTCATCCACCAACACATTCCTTCTGCCCACAATGTGCCGTGGGGAGATTAATACAGTATAGAACTGGATGAACAATGTGAAGACCACTAACACTTCTGTATAACTAATCACCCTGCCATTGATTCTATCCAGAGGTGTTTTTCATCTCTCTCCAGGCAGTTGATGTGCAAGCCTCGTTCCTGCCCCAACCATTGTCCCCATGTCTGAAGGTGGTCCATGCGGGTCTAACAGATGCCTCTGCTAAGATGTAGACTTCCACCGCTTGAACTGGCACTCCTTTGCCCAGGTTCTTTGTATTGGTCCATCGCAAGGCCTTGGCTTTCGAGGGGTTCAGTCTGAGTGCCTCAGAAACAGTCCTACCTTCTTGAATGGAAGCAAAAATTCTTTTGGCAATGGTGGCATCCTTAATTCTGGTTGGTGCCAGAAGTTTCCCTCCAGTCTGACAGTTCTGAAGCTCGCGGTCCAGTTCTTCCACGATCACGTCCAGTCTATGCCTTTTGCATTCTTCTCAACTGCTGCCTCTAGACTTATCTATTCATTACGTATATCGTTCTAGATGCAGTCAACACTGGCGATTCCTTCATCTGTGGTGAAAGGGGGGAGTAAAGGGGGAAGAAGAGATTTAAGTGTCTTCTTCCATTTATCAACTGGAATGGGTTGAGCAAGATTGCCTAGTATCCCCCAGGATTAGTGATTGGACAATCGCCCCTTCACACACCACTTCTCCCCCTTTGTAGACCTCTTTGTGCAATAGAATGGGCCTTTATCTGTGATTAAGGCTGCGACTGATCGAGAGGGGGCAAGCAACTGAACGAAGAGTTGGTGCACTTGGGTTGGAGGGCATATGCGCCACCATGAGGAAGACTGCACAAGTGATGGGCAGCAAATTTGGGGAAATTTTGGACTTACGAGTGTTTTAGGGACAAAAGATAAATATTTTAGGATTCACATAAAAATGGCAAACAGGCAGACGCCGTCGCATCACGCAGAAAACTTGCCTCAGGGACTGACACCAGCACGAACTACATGTAGATCCTTTCACATACAACTTACAGAAGCGCAAAAGTTTAGTACAATAAATATTTTAACCCCTTCACAACCGGCATAAAATTTACTCTTGCTTAAACCAGATTTCTGCAATGCAGTAAAGCAAGGTCGCTTTCAGCCATACTGACAGCTGTAAAGCCAACTGTTAGCTGAATGTTTTCTTTGAAACCAGAGGCAAGGCAGTAGCGTTGGGCGGTACCTGAAATTTTTGTGACGGTGCCAGTACCAGCCTAGCTACCGCGGTACTCGGTATTTAACGGTTTTTAAAATTTGGCAGTACTTCCTTCGGTACCTCCGGCACCAACGGTATTTTTTTTCAAGTAGCCTAATCAAACTAAGTAAGGTTGGAAATGGAATAAAAAATTTCATTTACGTAGCCCCCTCCCCCCTCCAAAAAATGGAATGGAATGGATGGAGCAAGATTCACTAAGTAGGCTACTGAACTTTGAACTCAACTTTATTTTTCTGTTGGTTCTTACCTGGTTGTAGCATCAAAGTTACAAAAATTTGGCTCCACTTTGTGCATAGAATTCCAAATTAACCATTGTTGATCTTTAACTGATTACTACACTGTTTTGAGCCCTACAACACAAGGACTGACTGAACTGTTATAATTTTAGCGCCTTTTTCATGTTAAAGGGCAATTACATCCATTTTGACAAGCATGTTTTACTTTTGGATCACTTACACGATAACTAATCACAAGAATTGCGGTAAGAATACGTTACGTACGTCCGATACGACAGTTTAATTACTGCATCACCAAAACACGACCCGGAGACCGCCATTGTTTTGCTGGAACGTGCAGAAATTAATGCCGACAGGTGTCACTTTTCGATTTCGAC
>JAHWFP010031975.1:0-29043 GCA_023313725.1 Lithobius niger
GGCCGCGATGATTGGCCCGAGAGTGGGCAAGTCACAGGTGGGTTTACCCACTCGAGGACCAATCATCGCAACCATGGTATAATACTCTGTAACCGTGACTTTTTCACCAGTAACTAATTTGTACCACGGGTTGGACGTCAAGCTAACTCTCGATTTAATTAAAACTTTTTTTTGTTATTCATTTTGTGTTTGTGGAAATTGCTTCAAGAAATACGGTAATCAGTATAACGATACGAATGACGGTCATTCCATTTTTGTTTGTGGTGGGGGTTAGATGGACACGTTCTTTGGCTGGTAAGCTCAAGTTTTTGGAGCAAAATGCTGGGAGCAAATAAACTTCGATTTTGAGGCAGCAGGGATAGGATTCCATGCGGGCAATTCCAACAAGGTAATTCTTTTTGTGCGTTTGTAGTTTGAGAATTGTTTCAAGAAATGCGGTAATAGGTACATCGGTATGAATGAAGGTTCTAGTTGGGGGAGGGGTGGAAGAAAGAGGTGGGGGTTAGGCTGAGTGAATAAACTTTGATATGGGCCAGACATGTGCGAGTTAGCAGGGATAGGATTTCACTCGGGATATTCTGTTAAGTAATTCCTTCTGTACGTTTTTGGACGCTATTGTGCCAGCGTGGGCCTGATGTTTAGCACGACTGTCTCGTGTGCCAGAGATCCCGGGCTCGAGTCAGGCCTCAGCCACCACTGGCATTTCATTTTCGGGAAGTGAAGGGCCCTGTGATGTCTCGTGCTCATGTTGTGGCATGTTAAACAACCTAGGAATTTCCGATGAGATTTACCTACCTAAAGTGTCCCTCTCTCCTTCTGGTGCCGTGGCTACAGCTGGGTGCGCGCAAACAGATAAAGGCATTGCGCCAGCACACCCCAGCAATCATTTGTCATCCGGTTACAATGCTGAAATCATTACCGAGTCAGTGCTTGAGCACGAGCCATAACCGATAGCACAATTTCACCACTGCAGTACTGAGCATCGAGCCTGTAGCCTTGCACTCTTTAGCATTACGAGTGTTATGGCCGCGCGGTTAAACAGTCGGGGCGCTTAAGCCAGCGGAGGGACGAGACGCATTGGCACACACGAGTTTCATGATGCCCACACTGCTGGTTTTTGGAGCCCTAACCGTTTAATTGATACAGCCAAGAACCAGTGCACTAACCCCGGTGCAATTTTTGCCGTAATGTCCCCAAGTTTTGTGGTAGTGACAACCACAGAATTCCTTAGAAAAACCCAAATTCTGTCATTAGTAAGTTTTGCAACCCAATCCGATCACCTAAAATTAAGTTGGACGATAGAAAATGCCAGACGTTTTCCAACTTAATGACAATCAACCGTATTTACAAAGTTTTGAAGGCCTTAAAACGGAACTCAAGAAATTCCAGACTATTTAAGCATTTCCAGCTAGTGTACAAACCCAATAGCTACGTTCTTGAAATTCTTTGGATTTTTGTCTTCAACTTGTCAGTTCTTGATTAGGATGGTGTTACCTCCCCCACCACGCACAAACTTCAAAATTTTCATAAAATTTTTATTTGAAAAATAAATTGGTGGTGAAGGACACAATCACGACTTCTCTGCGACAGGTTTTAGCTCCAGGTAATGACGTGAACGTCTTATTAGTTGCAAGCAGCATTATGCCCGAAGTTCTCGGTTATGCGAGCATAAACATTCCCCCCTCCCCATCACCTACTCTTTGCAAAATGAGAGAACATTATGACCACTGCATTCTACCCTAGTGATTTTAGGGGTAGGGACAAATCTTAATACTTTGCAGGAGAACAACTTGCCAATTAAATGTTTCTTTCTACGCACCTTTCCACTTAAAAAAAAAAAATGGATGATACCCATTACATAGCAGGTATTTAAGCCACCTTTTAGATAAATTCAAAAACACGAAACAAAGTTATTAAACAAATTTCTTTACTTCAAAAAGCAAACTCGCAAAACAAAGCCAATAGCAGTAACAACAGCAGGATAACACATTCCTGCCCAAAGCATTAGTATTTTTCTTAACCACTTACAAGTTTTTAGTATCTTATCCAATCATTTCTTTTTTTTTAAACATAAAATGTCATTACCAGTACTATGCTTCACTACTAAGCTACGGCGGTGATACCCAACTGAAGAAAAAAAAATACAACAAAAATACTGTACAGATCTGGTCGAAATCAAAAATTCTTAAAACATCCGGACAAAAATGGAGTTTTAAGAGGAAAAACCACTTTACGAGACGATGTTGTGTATGGCAACAGATTCTTAGAGAAAAATCTTATAACACTGAAGTGTCCGTTCTGTTAACAAACATTATCACAACACGTCTGTACTAAACGATATGCAAAGTCGTAGCCCAGTAGAACACTTAGCAACTAAAAAGATGCACTACATAAAAACAAACTTATTAAAAATTACAAAATGTGGTTTTAATAAAATTAGCCATTAGTTTAAAATTTCTATTTGCAATAATGTTCATAAGTTCATCAGCGCTGAACAAAGCATGTTTTAATTGGTATTAAGGCCAAGGGACTCCACAAACAGATTCCGTCCATTTTGCTTGAATTATGGTGAGAGGTATCTCTTGCTAAGAACGGGGTTATGCGAAAGAGTGAACGTCAAATTTGTAATAGATTAATGCCGTTAACAAATAACCACACCATCAGGAGGTATTTTATTGCGTCGTTTATGCGTATAAAATGCTACCAATACGTGGCCGTTCATGCATCACTGCCTAATAACTAACGTTTATGAAAAATTAACACGGAAAGCAATTTTAATGCAGTTTCGCCCACCAAAAAAGAATAATTCAAAAAGAAAAATTACCACTATCATGTGTGTTCCATTAGTTGCAAGAAATACATCTAGCAGATTTTTAATTTCATACCAGATATTGTTAAGTCCGTTTCAAGGACCCTGAGAGCTTCACTAAACGGATAACCTCCACGATTAGCTCTAGTTTTATTTCTTTGTAAAGTACTATTTATTTGTAGGATCTTGCATTTTTTGTTTGTTCGTAATTTATCTGTTGGTGTGTGTAAAGGACAGAGTGTACACAACCAAAATGTATGGACACAGATGCTATTGGTTCCGTGAACGTTAAATGCTTGCCAATAACTAGGGTGAAATTGAAAATCGGCTAGGTATTTTGTATGCAACATAGCGGGGAAAGCATTAATTTTGTTTGGGAGTAAAACTTTTTTTTCTTCTTTCTATAGACGCAACTGCATTAAGATTGCTTTCATTGCTTATAAATGTTTGAAAACATGGTAGTAATGTATCCTGTACATTCAGACTAGTCTACATTGGTAACAATGCTTGGCAATACAATTTTGGAATGAATTTTTGTTTTGGAAAACAAAAGTTTTAAACTAAAACTCTTGACATTTCAATTTATTACATCGTTGGCATAAATAGTGACTTTTCCTATCGCATATCCTCGTATTGATGAACCAAAATCGCTATCTAAATTTAACAAGCAATCCAATCCCGATGCTACGACTGGAGTTCCTCTTCTTGATAGTTTTTTTTCCTTGGTGTGCCTAAAATATTTTTAGAGCAGTAACTCACAAAGTCACGCAAATTTACAAGCTTTAGCCTACTTTTAACACAAGACAAATATAATGGTTTACATATAAAATTGCAAAGATGGAGCGCGAGTGTTTACTTTGGATTTCTGAGTCCATTGGATACATTACTACGCTTTTACAAAATTCCTAGCCGTTGACTACAGCTAGGAATTTTGGAAAAGCGTAATAATGTATCCAATGGACTATAAAATTGTCCAAATTTTATTTACTAAACCAACCCAGTAAATCTAGTTAAAATATGCGTAACTAAATCAATCCCACGGGCCACTATCAAAGTGATACTCAAGTGGCTTTACCACCATTTAATTTACGATCACCCAAAAACATGCCCGCGGCAGGAAGCATAAAGTTGATTACCACATTACCTGGGCTGTGGACCATCTTACTGTCAAGGTACACGCAATACGGTACAATCGACCACCACAATACACATTTGTTTTTCAACTTCTTAAAAACACTTTCTCACAAACAACCATCGTCATCGCGTGGTAAAATATATGAATAACTTTCCACATGGTTTTTTTTTTTATTTATTTTGTTTACAGTAGTAATCGTATAGAGTTGTGATGCGGACACGAGAAAACACCACCGTTTCATGTTACCGAAATTTAACACTTGTGGCAGTAGTGTTGCAGTATACTGTACAACAGGAGAGTTTGCCAGCAACAACTTCTACACAAGATTTCAGTGACAATTGTATGCCTTAGGTATTTACCTCGTAACCATCAATAGCCCAAAACCGTGACTTGCAGAATTTTTGACCATTATCACATTAGGCTCTTCAAGCCAAAATCGACGAAAGGAATGCCACCGACTACGTATTGACCAGCATATAACAAATCGGCGACTTGGACAGTGTCAGAACAAATCCCACATCGTTGTTAAACCATTCGGTGATAATGAAATTCCTTTCCGTCAACTCAAAATAGCAGTAAAACTCTCCTATCGTCAGCAAAAAATGTTTATCAGTGATGTTCGGTTGTCGCTGCTCACAAGGTAGCCTAACTAAATTAAAAACTATGGTTACAGTTAGTAAGAACAGGGTTATTTACAAGGGTCGACGGGAAGCAATCTTCAATTCCGTTTGATGGGACCAGCCGCAATGAAAACAATATGGCGCAACACATTCGCTGTAGTTTTATCACTACAACATTTTTGCAACAGAAAAATACATACTGAAATTATTCAGACAGCATCTGTTAAACAACCACAATGTAGGCCTAGTGGGGGGAAAAAAAAAAAAAATAATATTTTATGGTTTTGTAGGGTAAACTAAAAGTGATACAGAATTGGGCTGAAACCACAAATACTGGTTTTTAATAATTAATTCGTTAATTAAAACACATATCAATTTAATACTTTTTCCTAAATTTTATCTACCGAAACTGTTTCTAAATCACATTAATACAAACCAGTTAATAATTACAGATATGCCGACTCTTTTAACAGTTCAATCAATGAGCATAATGGCTCACATCGTGAACCGCAGTAATGATTTGCTACTAACAGGATTCTTCAACAAATTTTAAAAAACAGGTTTATAGTTTGACGACGTGTATCACACTTTTACAACGAATCCTGTAGAATCAGTTTGTTGCAATCAATAAAACCTTTAATGCTAGTTTTCGTTACGATACACAAAAAAAAAAAACGCATATTAATCGCACAGTGGTGGCAGTAACCCAAAACGGAATAGACTGCTATCAGATGAATACAAAAGCTGTCGTAGAACAATACTTTGCAAACGAAGTCTTGGCGAGTTAATAAAACAAAGGAAAAAACTGTCGGGATGGTTTAATTACGATATGAAAACTTTACCAACCATCAAGTTTTTTCCAATCGCTGCTCATTCCGCGCAAACAAGGTTTGGAAGCAGTTGCCAACTGTGGGGATCAGCCAGTATTAATTTGGTTATCCAAAGTTTACGAATGTCGGAGCATCAAAACACTTCGGACATCTTTAGTGGGTCAGGTACGCTCGTGCCTTGTTTAGCCAACTTTGGCTAATTGGAAACTGTTTTACATCGAGATTACATTTTACGGCTTGGTTTAAAGCACCTTGTTCACACATCTAAGCAACAAGTTGAACATTCTTGAATGAAATTTCTGTTTGTTATTTCTTAGAAAAATCATTGACAATTTTAGGTTCCCTCTCTGTACCGTACTGGATTAGTAAATCCATATTGGCCGATGCCTGGCTAACTCCAAAGTAGACTTGCTTTAATCATAATCTTATATCATCTAATCTTTTTTTCTACTTTCTTTTACACAGTGCTTAAAATTAAGTTATCAATTCCCAATGCCATACATACAAGTTTGTTAAATGAGTTAACACAAAATACGGTACACATTGACTTTATAAAATTTATGGTTTTAACAAGGTTATGTACATTAAAAACGTTAAGGATAAGTTTAGTTCTAAAAACAAAAACAGTTTTCTTAAAACTTTTTTCCTACCAAGATCATGTTAGCTCGTCCCCTCAAGCTACACAATTCATTGCAATCCAAAGTGTATACCCAGGAAGCATGAATATTTTTACTTTGCTGCGTTCGGTTTAGTTCTTCACAATGCGAGATTTCTCGTGCAATCTTGACAGAAATAAAAGCAAACTTAGCTCAAATGACATGGCGGTAGTTCTATCCATGTCTGCGCCTCAATCTCGTACAACTGGTTGCTTAAAAACGACCATGATGGATTTCACACTCATCCCAGCAATTAAGCTAATACAAAAGTAGAACTTGCAACTTTTTAAAATTCTACAGCTGAAAATTAGGAAGACGTGACCAAACTAAAAATTTACAATACGCAGTTTAACGTGACAGTTCGCACCACCAGATAATGCTTCATGCATTACAGCTGGGAGGCACACAGCATTGACCAAAGCCGTGCACCCAAGTTTGAAGCTTAGCCCTGAATTAAGCTTTACCCCCATCAAACGCAAAAGAGACTTAACCCTTCAAGACTTCTATATTAATTATTAATTACTGTTAAGCATGAAAACCAATTTTACCAGTTGAACGGGATTTTTCGTATCAATCAGCACCTTACACTCCCTCCATTATTTCAACGTACACGCCACACATGATCAGGATACACAAAATCGTGTACACCACTGTCACTCTGCTAACAAGCCCTTCGCTGTTCGTTTTTTTTATTTCGCACGATTCACGATTCTTCGACAACGACGACAGGTGAAAAACCTGATCTGGTTGGTTTGACTCAATTACATACACAGAGAGAGAAGAAGTGTGGACGTACGTACGTATTACACACATACACACAAATGCACAAGTCCGGCTGGCAGCTCTCTGTTTTTTTTTACTCTTTTCTTTAGCTTCGCTTTTGTCGTCGGTTCTTCGAGGGGAGGGAGGGAGAACTTTCGAGGAGAGGAGGGAACTTTAGCTTCTTTTACAAGAGCGTGCAGGTTCGCTTTTTCTTGGGTTTGATCTGCGGACAAAGGACAGCTCTGATCGCCTCGTCAAACACAGTCTTCAGCCCCTTTTGAGTAAGCGCCGAACACTCGAGGTATTTGACGGCCCCAATTTCTTTTACCATCGCGAGTCCCTGAGGGTACGTGATGGGGGCCAGCTTCTTTTCCTTCAGCTTCTCGATCGTCTCCTTATCCTCGCGAAGATCCAACTTGGTGCCCACCAGGATAATGGGTGTGTTGGGACAGTGATGGCGGACTTCGGGAAACCACTACAGAAAATCAAATAAAAAAATGGAATTTTAAACATATTAGTCATTACCGTAAATCGTGGATTAAATGCCCATGGGCTTATGCAGCTAATTTGGCAAAAATAGTGGGGTGGGCTTTAAATACCGAACCGAACAAACCGAACCGAACATGGCTGAACAGAGGGTGTTCGGTCTTTCAAACGCAAAATACCAAACCGAACATATTTTCACTTCTAATTGACGGATTTTGATGTTTGAATATACCATTTTGAAGGTTTTTTCGCCAGCTTTCCAAGTTCCTAGCTCTAACGGTTCAGAAGTTATAAGGGAAAATGTAAAAGTAGTGGAGATTTTTTAAAGTTTAAACAGATTTTCAACATCTATGGACTTGCAAGTCCATGTGAAAATACCTACATTTGTTAAGAAACTTGTGCTTTGATGAATCTCTGTGAACCGAGTTCTTCTACATTTTAGTTTAAGATGATTGGTTTGGTACATTTTTGTTCGGTTCGGAAGTGTTCGGTGTTCGGCTTATTTAAGGTTTGTTCGGTTTGGTTCGGTTCGGCTGAAAAATTCTCGTTCGGTACAGCCTTATCTATTACAGAAAATTCGAAGCTTTTGAACGATCTCGGAGAGACCAATTTTTACATCCTTTTAATTGCTGTGAAGAACGGAGGAAACTTAGGTGAGAGATGCCTTGTGCAGGTGCTAGGAGCTAAAGGAAGAGTCCACTATTACTGCAGGGAGGGGCCAGTAAACATAGCAAGCACTACTATCGTTATTTACATCATATAACTAACTTGTAGGTAATTTTTCGTAGAAAAACGACAATTTGAGGGATGGGCTTTAACTCCACTATTTCATGATTTTGACTTTACAGCATTTTAGGGGGTGGGCTTTAGCTTCAACTGGGCTTTTAATACACGATTTACGGTACTTATTCCAAAATGATTCGAAATACCTCGGCAGTTCACACTTCCGAATTTAAATGTACAATACTAAAATGTACAATCTTAACACGAAAAATACATTTAGGCCTACTGTATTTTTGCAAATTTTCGACAGCTTTGGATGCTGTCTTCATCAGGTCTACTAAAAATTGCGTTACTTCGGTTTATATCTCGCTGCAGTTCATTGCCCGTGTTTTGAACCTCTCGCTGTAACTCCTTTTTAGTAAGCCTGACGAAGACAGCAGGAATTGATTCAACATTCAAAGCTGTCGAAAATTTAGAAAAATACGGTAAAGGTATTTTTTTTGTGCAAGATTGTGCATTTTAGTATGGAAAATTTAAAATTCTTTTCTTATTCCTAACAAATCAGTTCAGGGTTCTACTGCTGAAAAAGGTCAAATCATGTTAATAGCCTTTTAAAAAGCCTTGTCAAAACTAATGCCTATCCCTCTAAAATGCTAAAAAAAATTGAAATCATGAAACAGCATTGTTACAGCATTGCTACAGCATTGCTACAGCATTGCTACACTTTAAAATCGGTCCTTTTGCTACAGAATTAACTGAAAATTTCTACTTCAAATTTGCCAATTTTCTCCATTATACCACACTTTCACACAGAAGACACTTCTCCCTTCTGAAATTTGTATTTGACACACTACGTAGCCTCCTGTGTTTATGGGGCGGTCTTGTTTCATGCTTCCATATCTTGTGAAGTTGCTTCACCAAGTCCCTTCCTACTACTACTAGAGGTTTTACATTTGGATGAGATGTTTGTGTCTTTCAAACTGAATTGTCTGTATAAGTAATGATTCGAACTGTCTTTTCAACAAAGACGCACAGTGCTGATGATGTCATGTTTTTTCCAGTCACAATATTTCCATGCAAACGCGATCTAGGCCTTTATGTCTCTTAACCCTGAATCTAAATATATCTAATGAAAGCATGGGCGATTGCTAATGGAAAAAAGCAGTATTTACATGCAAACAGGCAATCGCAACAATGCTCTATAAAACCGGCCATATACAGGGGACTGCCCTCGTTCTTATTATTTTCATATCAGTTCAACTTAACTTGCGATTAGTAAAACAGATTTGTACTCGCCTGCAAACCTAATTAATTTTCCAGGGCTTTTCACGACTGTCAATGAAAATTCAAGGGCCACCAATTACTAATTCCCAGTCCAGCCAGGTTAAAAGGCAATTACATCCATTTTGACATGCATGCTTTACTTTTGTATCATTTACACAATAACTAAACACACGAATTACGGTAAGAAGACGTTACGTACGTCTGATACGACAATTTAATTATTGCATCACCAAAACACGACATGGAGACCCGCCATTGTTTTGCTGGAACGCGCAGAAATTAATGCCGACTGATTAATGCTGACTGAGAGAGCTCGAACGTCTGACGGCCTTAGCTGGCCGACAGTTGTCGTGGCCAGCTAAGGCCGTCGGACGCTTGAGCTCTCACCAATAGTTATCTCAATCGTCTGCGAGTCGAAATTGAAAAGTGACATCTGTCGGCATTAATTTCTGCGCGTTCTAGCAAAACAATGGCGGTCTCCGTGTCATGTTTTGGTGATGCAATAATTAAATTGTCGTATCAGACGTACATAATGTATTCTTACCGCAAATCTTGTGTTTAGTTATAGCGCAAGTGGTTCAAAAGTAAGACATGCATGCCAAAATGGATGTAATTGCCCTTTAACTGTCAAATGGCCAGGTTAAATTCATCGCAAACACTGGCAACCGGTAGCCACAGTGGTATTTAAAAGGCATAGTTATTTAATTTATTTTCGTGCACAACTTCTGACGAAGGTGAAAGGAGACTCACCGAAAATTCTAGTGTAGGACTTTTTTGTGTTCTTCGAAGGTGGTAAATGTGTTTTTGTTGTGGTTTTTAAGGATAAATTAAGGCTGCAGAAACACTGGTGCTGCAATAGCGCCAGTTCCATTTTAGTGCATGGATTTCGCTTTAGTACCTAAACACGAAGTGTTAAGTTTTATTTTGTATTTTATTTTTATCGTAATTTTTTATAAATTTTGTGTTTTGCAACTTACATTGCACACCGATTTCCAACACGGAAAACAAAACTGTGATTTTCAGTTAGTTTCCAGGAATATTTCAAGTTATTTTTTTATTTTTTAAAGCACTTTTCTGCAAACCAATTAAGTCCTGTTATGGTACTCACTGTCAGTTTGTCTTCTTCAGGACAAATTCAATACTTTTGCATTTGTTTATAGAATTGCTATGATGGTCAATGGAATTCAAACTGGGTAGCCTCGGGTAGTATATTAAGGAAAATTGGAAATCAGCCATCAGCAACATTTTTTCTGGTAGTGTATGACACATTCTTTCCCCATTGCTGCACAAGCTGGAGGGCTAGATTTTACAGTATACTTTCCTAGTATGAAGGTGGCTAGCTACGTGTTCAATAATGGTACACCTGCATTTTGATAGTGTTGCAAGTAAAGAGATATTGGCCTCAAATGGGCACTTCTACTTGAATTTAAGCCGAGGAGGGTCTTTCGTTTCCTTCCAGTTTATCTCTTGTTCTGTGTCTATGTGGTAAACTGCGATGCTATTTTTCTCTACTTCATTCCTGGTGTCGGCCAAGTGTGTGTAACTAGAGTCTGGACTACTTTGTACTCGTCTCTCCTGTATAGACAGCATCGCACCCTCCACTGGCACGAGATAAGACTCCCTTCTTGGTGCGTGGAAGAAGATTCCAGTATCTGCTGTTCAGAAGATGCCACTCTTCAAAACGTTCCTCAAAAATGTTAATGAATCACATCCTTGCTTCAAATGAAAAGACTCATCGCTCCCGTCAATAAAAGGAAGACGCCGTCTTCTGAACCGCCGATACTGGAATCTTCCACACACCACGAAGGGAGCCTATCTTGTGCTACGTGGAGGATGTGAAACTGTCTACATAGGAGAGAAGAGGGTAGTCCAGACTAATTGCACAAACACGGCCGACGCCAGGAATGAAGTAGAGAAAAATAGCATCGCAGTTCAACACATGGACACAGAACAAGAGATAAACTGGAAGCATGTCTCAACTTCAGCAAGAGATGCTCACTTTAAGGCAATCAATCTTTTTACACGCAATGCTATCAAAACATTGGTGTAACCTTATCCAAAACACAGCCAGCCACCTTCTTACGGCGAAATTGTACACAAAAATCTAGCCCAGCAATGGGGAAACGAACATGCCAGTTTACTACCAGATGCTACCCAGTTTGAATCTCCAATGAGATGACCCTATTTATCATCGTAGCAATTCTATAACAAATGCAAAAGTGTCGAATTTAGCCTGCAGACAAACGGACAGTGTCCTACCACGACTCAACTTGTTTTGTCGAAAATTTGCTGTACTGTCAGAGTTGAAATATTTTAAAGTTTGCATAATTTTTTTTTGAGTTTAGTAGGACTGCGCCACAACTTGAATGTACCACTTTAGGCCGAGTCTTGCTTGACCAACTTAGTGATACTCCTCCAAGGCAGATCAAGAAACCGGTCACACTTCTACTGCTGACAACCGAGTCCCATGAAGCATCATAATGGGCTTATATGCAACCAATTTCATTCAACGTGAAGCGGCAACCACTGGTGGTGGGATAAATATATTTTTGGAGAAGAATGGGGAGTATGTACCTAGAGAGGAAAAGCAGAGCAACTGCCCCTTCCCTAGGGCAAAATCATAACAGATTTAGTGGAAACGATTAGCAAATTAGAGGAGCAACTGGGGTGGGAGGATGGAGGCATTTATCTAAGGATTGGGCAACATGCCCCCCATTGTTGTCCTCAAGAAATATGTCCCCCTCCCCGATTTAAGTGTACCCCACATCCCTTGTAGCTCCACTCAACCTATGCATTTTTTTTTTCTGAATCTTCGACAATTAACCCCCCCCCCCCCCCAACTTTCCCAACAAAACGGGTTGAATCCCCATCATGACGATCCCCAGGTTCAACTGTACGTATCATAAGGATTCCAAATATATAAGGCATTTGAGTGTTTGCTTTGGCTACCTTTTCTACAAACCTACAAAGACCTTCATGAACCGGCACAGCTTAATCACGAAATATTGTGCAACAAGTCTGCAGAATGCTTCCAATAACTAACAAACTTCGTTCACCTAGCATAGCCAAGCTCAAAGCCTGTAACTCATGCTGCGTGAAGAACGATCTTTGGCTGGTATTATACATTCCTTTAGAACTTTTTTTTCTTTTGATTGTCAAGAGAAGGAAGATACAAGTTAGTTTAAACTTGAGTGAGAATAAAAATAAAAAAATCCACTCATGCTGTTGACTGAAAAGTGCACAACTCCTGAGAATTAAAACTCTTTTCATTTCAGGTCTTGGGTATTGAAACTAACAGTCAAAAGGAATTTGAAGTATCAGATTCAAAATTCAGATATTACGCAAGTTTACACACCGCAATATTGCTCATGTCTAGCATACTACAAGAACAACACCCGTCAATGATCAACTACAATAAACGCAACAGCCAATAAGGATATTGAAACAGTACCTTTGCTCTGACGTTTTCAAAAGATGCAGGATTTACCAAAGAAAAACAAATAAGGAAGACATCCTGTAATAGAAAAAAAACATTACGTTAATTTTAAATTCTACATTGTTTGACTAAAACAAAAAGGAAAATACCATTTTAACGGGTGTATACAGCCACGGTCAGTGAACATCCACCGCTTCAGTCTACAATAGGCATTGTAGAGCCCTTGCTAAAGCAGGCTGAGTAAGAAAATGATTCTGCAGGATTCGAATCACTGGTATTGTCTAATCAGGTGGTACACCTTGCAGGCGTAGCTTATTCAAGCAAACCTACACACGTCTTGTATAACGGCACTTAACACACCCAAAGTCATGACATCACCTAGTATTTTGAATAAGAGGTAGATCAACGTGGACAACTATACAAACCGGGCTATGACAAGAAAGTGCTTGGAGCACATTTGGTTTTTGACATTGTACAAGTGATGGCTTAAATGAGAGGGAGTGGGTATACACTGCCGATGATCTGTCATTCTTGGTTTAATGCATAAAACAATATCCAGTCGAGTTTTGTTTTACAAATTCTTGTCGGTGTGGCATTAAGCACCGAGTGCAACTTGCATGCATCAAGAGACAGGTGACATTCCCCGGCTTTTAAAAGCACTCGATGATAACGTCAAGTCATTCTGTCTGGCCCGAATCTTATCAGTGTTCATTGTTAGTTGATGTTGAGCTAAGCATGGTTTGGCTTTACTGGCTTAATTTAGAAGTAAAAGAACAATGCTTGTGACAAATTTTCAGTAAGTGACTTCATTGGTCAATTTCTTGCTCTTCATTTTTAGAATTTACTTTAGATTTTGGCTCAAAAACTTGAAACCGATTTGATGTACGGATTTGTAATTGGTACCATTGGAAGGCTCTCGAAAACAATTAGAACGACAAACTAAATACATTTTTGGCAAAATAACGCAAAAAATATGGAAGTTTTACCGATACTGCTAGCTAATATCGGTGAAACCCTACAAACTTTTTTATGAAATGTTTTACGAAATTTCAAAACGTTACACTGTTCTGAGAAAGAGTTGATTTGGGTTTGTGCTTCAGTTTGCCTTTTGTCATTCAGACGAATTCGCCCTTGTTTGGGCTCGTCAGTAGAGAATACTTTATAGAGGAGAGCTAGGCTACGCTTGCTAGGGCAAATGACAAGAGCGAAACGAATACGGTCTCAGCAAGCGAAAGAGCAGAAATGTCTGCGGTCTCAGTAAGCGAAAGGCCTAGGACAATTGGGTGTCAACCATTCAGTTGAAAGCAGCCCCAAACAAGCAGACGTTTCTGCTCTTTCGCTTGCTGAGACTATTCGTTTCGCTCTTGTCATTTGCCCTAGCAAGCGTAGCCTAGCTCTCCTCCACAAAGTATTCTCTACTGACGAGCCCAAACAAGGGCAAAACAGTCTGTCAAGAGATCTTTGTGGGTGAGAGCTAATTGATATTAAACGATCAATTGGTAAAAATTGTCCTAGGCCTGGGTGTCAACCATTCAGCTGAATGGAGCTCCAACAAGCAGACGTTTCTGCTCTTTCGCTTGCTGAGACCGTATTCGTATCGCCCTTGACACTCGTGCTTTTACGAAATTTATAATTTGTGTGTTTTAGCACTTGACTCCTTTCCTGCCATTAATATGGAAAGGAGTTTCGTGCTAAAGCACGCAAAATACAGCAAAAATTACTGACAAGAGTGAAAAAGCCTTGCTTCCGCCACACCAACATACCCAATGATAGCTGGATCCAGGCAACTTGTGCCGTGGTTGTAAAAAGTGTAGCAACCTGTAACGTGGAATGCTTAAAATAACAAAAAAATATAAAAAGGAAAATTTTAAAAAACGGGGTTTATCTGAAATAGGGTAGTTTTGTGTATTTAATTATAATTGCGGTACAACATAGTTACGGTACGAAATGTTAGTTGCGGTATGAAAAATAAAAAAAAATAGTTAGGTGGCTAAATCAGAGATGGCGCCACTGGTTTCCAAAAGATTTCTCGCCATGTGAAGTGACATCTAGTGAGCTCGCCATGTGAAGAGGCGCGTGCCACGTAACTGGTGAAAGCGCGTTGCTTAAAACTAGTCGGCAACAAGTCTGCACGTTCTTTTTCGATGTCGTCTCTCGTACTATGACGCCTGTCAAAACATGCTTGTCCGAAATGTAACTTCAAATCTTTGTTTAAGCAAACTTCGTTTTCCAAGCACTGCGAAACCAAAGGAAGGAAGGAAAATTTGGTTGGCCTACTGCGTTCATCGCACGCTTGTCAAGGAGCGGCAAAACAACAGCGTTCCTGAATTTCAAGACGGCAAAGTAGTGGTTGAGGTGGCGTTGCTTTCGTTTCGCCGACGGCTGGTAAGCCATACTGACTTTCACAAGGAGTGCACGGTATTCATGCTCGTCGTAACTGTGGATAAACTAATTGAAAACCGACCCAGCGGTTAACAAGACGGTCGTGAGTATAAACAAACTGTGTAGCCTACGTAAGTTAGTCATGGCGAGCCGCGTTGTGTGCGACTGTTTTCAAAATTCTAATTACACATTTGAACATCAGCCGAATTTCACGTCAAGTACCGCAACTAAAAGAGTGCATAATATTTGTGTGTATTTATTTTGTTGACTTGAAGTTTCCAAAGCCTAATTTATTTTGAATGGCATGCCTAAAACGATAATTTTGAGGAAGGGTTGGGTAAATAATAATTTCTGGTAACGGGGAAAGGGTTATGAAGACGCAGTATACCGTAGTTTACAGCTTTAGTAAGGGTGTAAAATAAAACTTGGTAAAAGAAGAATCTTGAATCCTTAAACTTGAAAGTAATTAAGGTTAATAAAATTAATTGAGAATTAATTAAGGTTCTTGGGCGTAGGCCTAGCCTATAATTAAACAGAGACTAAATAAGCTGGTCTTATTTCTCCATTAAACCACCTTCTGGAATATTCGTTAGTGCTGTTGTGTACATAATTAATAAGGTGACGGAAGAGAAAGGAATTAAAGTGTAAGCCTATTTTTCTACCCGAAAAGAAGATAGATATTTACAGCTCTAAGCAATGGTAACGAATTGTTTAGTGAAAGTGTCTGACTTATGTGTATATTTATTAACAATTGTATAAATCTGCATTCCTTTTATTCTGTTGTCCTGAGTTTCATTTAACAAAAAATACTAGGTAACACCTCTCCCTGTGCAGAGTGGTACAGGAAGCAGGGTTGCAAACCGTTGACTATGTGCACGGCCAGTGGCAATGATGATGAGAGGCAGAATGGGTGATTAGGTTGTTACTGCACAGATAAAAACAAATTTACCAATTATGGCTGAGAACGGTAAATCATAAGTTTTTATCCCAGAACACCTCTAAAATAAAATTTTTGTGCGGTTCATGCTTCTAAAAACTGGATGGTGGGCAGTTGCAGGAGTTCACTCCTGGGCTAGTTGGTGGGCTCTCTATGGTTGCTTTGGATGTCTGGTGTACGAAGAAAAGTTCATGTTTCACGGGTAGTGCGAAGTAAACGTATTCTGGCATTTACAGGCAGCGGCCTAAGGGATTACTTCTCGGGAGATACAGTTGTAAGCATACCGGGAGGCAGGTGCTTGAACCTCATGGGTAGTTCTTCTTGACGCTATCAGTAGAAGAAGATTCATCTGTGTTCTTACAGGTGAAGTCAACAACAGAGCGAACCCAAAACGCAATCATGGCTGGGGTCGTCTGTCCATTGCTAGATCTAAAGGCTGCCTGACCTTTTTCCTCCTTCGGATTCTTGGTTGCATCAAGGTAGTAACGTAAGACCCTGATAGGGAAATGAGGAGTCTCTCCTCTTCGTCTCCTGCCACGATATCCAAGCACTGGAACCGTAACAGATCTTGAAGCGTCAATGGTTTTCTATGTATGGCTCGGAATTAGGTTTGTGGTCCTCCGGTTGAACAGAATAATCCAAAGCAACGAGTACGAATATTCCTTCTGGCTTTGCGATATTCTCCAGGATCAGTGGTTAGAAGGACATAAGGGTGGAAACACGTAGATGAACACGCTGTTCCACGAGACTGTACAGCATTCGTCGCCCACGCTTGAGGGTCAGCCAGGGACCCTTGTAGTTCGGGCGCTAGCAATTCAGGCTTGTGGCCATTGGAGTTCCACAGAGGGCAACGATCCTTTGGCACACTGCAATTTCTGGGTCCACCCCTTTTGTTGGGACTTTACCTTGTCTGGACAGCTGGTATGGCCAATATATTTCGGTTTCCAGTATCTTGATGTCCAGCTGGATGATTAACATGGAAGATTTGGTCTGCTCTTGGAGAAGGGAGTTCTTTGCATGTGTGCCTCCTCCTTTGTTCAAGAAGGCCACAGCAGCAGTGTTATCGCTGTGCACTTGAATAGCCTTTCAGAAGTCACATTATTTTGGTTGTAACCCTCTGCTGCGGCAAGAAGAACAGTGCTAGATTTTGCCATCACCCAGATTTGTGAAAACACCACCGCGGCCTGTCGCAACTGAATGCACCAAACGAACCAGGGTCATGACATGGCTACTACGTTAACCTACACAAGGGGGCATGTAGTCGTGTTTCTAACGAATTTCACCCAACAGTCATTGTTGCTGAGGAAGAAACTGCAGCAGGAGCTCAAAAATTGTCAAAAATTTTCATTTTTCACAGACTGGGTAACAGAATTGACCACTATTTTCAACCGGCAACCAACCTTCACCAATGTTGGTCGCCACTCGCCGTATGGCAGGGAAATTCAGCAGTTGGCGACTTGGATTTTAAAGCCACTGGCCAAAATGGCGACAGATTAAACCCCAATGTTTGAATTGTCATATTTCGGGAACCGCATACAAGGGCTCTCCAACCAAGTGTGCAATACTGTTGCTGGTCACTTTAGATGATGGGAGAGTTAGATTAATGCAAACAATATTTAAGCATTAAGTAGCAGCACAACTGCAAAAATTGTTTCTACATGGCGAGGAATTATGGTCAATGGCGACTGCAATTTAATGTCTACTGGCCAAATGGCGAGTGCCACACAATTCACATTCGTGAAGCAGTGCTCCTGTGCGGAAAGTAAGAAAAACAAATTGAGCCCCTTTTAAGTGCCAGGGAAGTACGCTACGTCAATTGCTAAGTTCAAGGACGAAAAGAGTGTTTCATGAAGGTTTCCAGGGCACCAGATTTCTCTACACAAGACTTAAAAACGACTCTTCTAAGTACATCCTAGCATTGAAAGAGTTAGAAAATGCATAAAACTGTGTCTTAAATGTACTGAAAAATCTACTGACCTAGTTTTTAAACTAGCCCATTTTTCCTTAGGCCTAACATGACTAGTGTTAGGCTGTCTATGGCACTAGGCTGTTTGCATTCGTTATCGACCATTAACTGTTGTCCATTTTAAGGCACAAGAATCAAATAAAGATACCAACTAAATTACTGCCAGGTCATTTTTTTTTTTTAATGTTAAGCGATGTTCAGCAGCACATTTTATTGCCTGGAAGCAATGAAATGCAAGCTCACAATGCAGCACCGAAACTTTACTGTTCACAAACCACGGCCAAGGTAAATGAACATACAGTAACTGCTGGTTAATGTGTTCTGCCCATACTTAAAGTGATTGCATGTGTAAGTCGACCTTTACTGCACTCAAACTTACTGTTTGGGGGTAGGATAGGGGACGTAACCTATCGTAATCTTCTTGACCAGCTGTATCCCATAAGCCTAAGTTAATTGGTTTGCCATCAACCATAACATTTGCAGAATAATTATCGAACCTGCAAGGGAAAAAAAAAAGTTTATCATTTAAGAAAAATTAAAACTTAAAAACTCCCAATATTTTACTAGTACCTGTCAATGAACACAAACAAATAATTAACAGACATTAGAAAATTAACACAATTTCAAGGAGTATTCTAGGAGTTTGGCGTTTTTTACGTTTTCGAAGCACTTTTGCAGCACTGAATTTCATTCTTATTTTTTATGAAGGATGTTTTAAACTCTTTAGGGTTGAATAGAGGGTAAAGGCTGGCTAACACACAGTGTCTATGTCGGCGGTATGAAAACCTTGAAAAGAGTCAGGGAATCGACACACGTACACATGCGTTTAGAAGGCTTACTACTCCTTGTTGAAAATTCACCCTTATCACGCTTATTTTCAGAAACACACACAAAATCACAAATATTTCGGCAAATTTTCGACAGTCAGCAGTCCTGGAGGTGTAGTGGCTCAGGCGACTATCATCTTCAGGCTCCACAACAACACAGTTTCACTACTTCGTAACGACCGTTCGTTTGCTTCGAATTTTGAGCGCGGCCTCCGGTTTTGGAAACTCGGTACAATATAGATTGGGAAGGAACAAGAACACTTTAATCCCAAATTCGAGAAGTGATATTCATCTGAGAAGTTTTGAAATTGAATCCCTGGCTATTCAACACCACAACCGAGAGAAGGCTGTGCTGATGAATATTAAGGGACCCTCAAACCATGGAATTCAGTTTCTGATGCGTGGAGAACTCAATCACCTGCTGCGTGAAAAACGGGCGACAAACCCAGTGAATTCCGGAGGCCGCGCTCCAAATTCGCAACGTGCCGAACAAATACCGGAGGCCGCGCTTAAAATTCGAAACAGACGAACGGTCGTTACGAAGTAGTGAAACTGTGTTGCTCTGGAGCCTGAAGATGATAGTCACCTGAGCTATAACACCTCCAGGACTGCGGACTTATCGAAAATTTGCCAAAATATTTGTGATTTCATGTATGTTTGTGAAAATAAGCGTGATAAAGGTGAATTTTCAACTTTAAAATGAATTTTCATAGTAGGCAATGTGACATTTTCAAACACTTTCTTGTAGCCTTACAAGAAAGTGTTTGAAAATGTCACATTGCCTACTATGTCAACTGGTCGTCATGACAACTTGAATTTGGCGGGATTTTCGTTATCTGGTAAAACTAGGTGTTCCTATTTTCTACTGCCCAAGATAGGATTGTGTCGCCGAGTTCGTGTCTGCGTGGCGGAGCTGTCGTATACGGTATCAGGCCAATATCCCCAGAAAAAAAATAGGATGCTGGGGAAAAAAGTACTAGCAACAAACTGAAAAAAAAAAACCCGTAGAACACACATACTAGGGCCACGCTGCCAAGAAGACGATCGGCCAAGTAGACGAGACTGTATTGTGATCAAGTGAGCAATTCCAGCTTCATAGCATACCGTAAATCGTGGATTAAACGCCCATGGGCTTATGCAGTTAATTTGGCAAAAATAGGGGGTGGGCTTTAAATCAAGCATTATCAATTTTCTAACCTTTCTGGACATCTATTACCGAAAATTCGAAGCTTTTGAACGATCTATGAAGACCAATTTTTACATCCTTTTAATTGCTGTGAAGAAGGGAGGAGGCTTAGGTGAGAGATGCCCAGGCCTTGTGCAGGTGCTAGGCGCTAAAGAAAGAGTCCACTATAACTACAGGGAGGGAGAAGGGGCCAGTAAACATAGCAAGCAGTACTATCTTTATTCACATCGTATAACTTTTAGGTAATTTTTCATAGAAAAACGACAATTTGAGGATGGGCTTTAACTCCACTATTTCGTGATTGTGGCTTTACAGCGTTTTAGGGGGTGGGCTTTAGCTTCAACTGGGCTTTTAATACACGATTTACGGTAATAACATTAACCTCAGTAGGAGCAACTGAAGGGGATGCACTGATTGAGTGAGCGAGTGAACCGAAAGAAATCAACGTTTGTTAGCCAGCGTGCTCAAAAATGGGATTGAACAAACTTAAGTATGTGAAGCATGAACGTAAAATAAAATGGTTTGTTTTTCTCCAGAGCATTAACGAAAAATAAATCCAAGACAAAAATTGTGGATTTTTTTATGTTTTGTTTTTAAGGACACAACAACAGGCCCTTGCTGAAGGCACATTCTTAATAATTCAATCTAATCTTTGAACCTATTGGTGTTGGGTTTGATTTGGTTGTGCACCTGGGGGAAATAAATAGCAATACACAACGTTTCAAGATTAGGAAGGGTACGATAATTTGGTATTTGGAACAAAATTTGGGGTCTGGAAATACTTAGTTATGTCATGTGTTAGTTAAGTGCTGAACAAATGAATTGGTTGAATCTTTGAGTTTGAAGTTAGATTTGTGGGAGTGGAGCCGTTGAACGAATTTTGTTCACTTTGTCCTACGTAGTGGCTGTGCGTGTCTGATCTGTACAAGGAATTTGATTAATAGTATTTTTTTGAAATATGGATTCAGTTTGAAGCGGTTTTTGTATAAAAATAAGCAGAGTAAATCCAAGACAAAAAACTGTTGAAATTACGTTTATTTTTCAGTTTGTTGCTAGTGTTGTTTTTCCCCAGCCTAACATTATTTTTCGGGGGGATAATGGCCGGAGGGATATTGGCAATGGGGGGATAATGGCGGGGGAATATTAGCCTAGAACCGTCATATACGCAGCATCAGAAGCGCGAGTCTAGAAATTCCTAGGCCAAAAGATGGAGGACGTAGGCGACATACCTGCTGTCTGAATGCCAAGCTGGCTAGTGGTTCAAAAGCTTAGGCAGCTTAACATTTGTAGAGAGACGAGGGGATCTTATTGGGTTGGCACCCGGGATGTTCTCCATACCAAGGTGCTGAGCTAACAGGTTTTATACCCAAGGCAGTCTACACTGGTGATAACCAGGTGTAGCCAAGTATAAACTTGGGGAGTGGGACAAACCTAAGACAGAAGATGCTGCCACCTATCTCAAGGTTAAGAAGGTAGTACCATTGATACTTACATAAGGAATTCCCCATTACATAGTTATATACACTGGTACCGTAAATCATGTATTAAAAGCCCAGTTGAAGCTAAAGCCCATCCCCTAAAATGGTGTAAAGTCAAAATCACGACGTAGTGGAGTTAAAGCCCACTCCTCAAATTGTCGTTTTTCTACGAAAAATTACCAAATATGCTGTGAATAAAGATAGTACTGCTTGCTATGTTTACTGGCCCCTTCTCCCTCCCTGTAGTAACAGTGGACTCTTCCTTTACCTCCTAGCACCTGCACAAGGCCTGGGCATCTCTCACCTAAGCTCTCCCTTCTTCACAACAATTAAAATAATGTAAAAATTGGTCTTTCAGAGATCGTTCAAAAGCTTCGAATTTTCTGTAATAGATGTCCAGAAAGGTTAGAAAATTGATAATGCTCGATTTAAAGCCCACCCCCTTATTTTTGCCAAATAAACTTCATAAGCCCATGGGTGATAATCCACGATTTACGGTATACATATTAAGACATTAGACAACTCCTTGACAATACGGCTGAGGGGTAGCAGGGCCCAAAAGGCTTACACAGAGAAGACAGTGGGTGAGGAACTACACTGCAAACGTACTAGGGATCTGTCGGTAACCGAAATCGTAAACAAATTTTTGGTTTTTAACTTTTTACTGAAAACCAAAACCGATTCAAATTTGTGTCAGTTTTTTTGTAGGGTGTTCAAAAAATCAACGACTGCATTGTTTAAATAATAATTATCATATTGTACGTTTAAATGACAGTAAAGATCCTAGTCATAAAAAAAATTAAAATGGTGTCACGGCCAGGCCCATGGTCAAATGATGCAGCTGAAAATGAAAGCATGAGTTGGTAGCCAGTATACTACTACCAAATACTACTCCCTTTTCCCTGGTAAGCGTGACAACTAAATGTGTTTTGTAAGAGTGGCATAATAATTGGTTTGGGCCAATTGAACGCACATAAACATTCGAAAACTGCGCCGAAATTATATTTCAGACAGTAATATTGAGTTATGCTCTTTGTCTAACCCATAATAGTTTTTGTCTTAGACGGAACTTCACCATCAGATTTTTCCAAGCCTGAAGGGGTTATGAATTACTTAAAATATTTAAGTTAGCCTAAGAAGCCTGACAGGGTTAATACAAGTACTTTTTTTTTTAAAACATAATTTTTCAAGGACGATTCTAAGACTAACACAATTTTTTTTGGCACATTTATTAATCAACAAACTTTCCAACATCTCACTAAACACTAAAGCATTCACGTTTTGATTTGGGTGGGTGGGATGAAAAAAAGGCTGTGTAAAAAAAGGCGAGGGAAAAAAATGTTCTGTGGGGTTGTTGTCATTATAGATTTTTTCGGCTTTTTCCGCAGCTTTTTTTTTTAATAGCCTAGTAAACTGACGAAAACAATTGGCAAGTGGAGGAAGACAATTTTCACTCAGCCGAGATATATGCAAAATTTTTGATTTGATTTCCCCGACTTTTCCAGGTTTTCCCTGACCAGATTTTGCACATTTCCCTGACCTTTGGCATCATAATTTAACTATTAAACTTAATGTAGTACAAGCATCAACATGTAATATTTTTAATGATTGTAGGCTACCGTTCTGAAAATTGTCCCCGACTTTCCGCTTACTTTGGATTTTCCCTGACTTTTTTTTACCCATGTGCCTTTTCCCTAACTTTTCCAGATCTCGTACAAACCCTGTCGGCAACATTTTATGGTACGCATGCAATTTATTTAAAACAAATTGCAAGTTGTCTTTATCTTGCTCAAAGTTAAGACACTGTTTAACATAAAAAAAAAAATAATAGGACTTTCAAGCCCGTAGCTACCAAATTCAAAGAATTCAATGCCTTGAATCAAGCATTTTCAAGGACTAACACTGGCCAATGGATGAAGGATTTTGCCACATATGCCCATACACATCGTATAGAGTATAAATGCTAATAAAAAGAACCAAAAAACAAAAGGAATAAAAAAAGAACTGGTTAAGTTCCGTTTCCTTATCCTCTTGAAAGTCACCAATTCACAGACGACTGTCAATCTCAATCTCGTCAGAGGAGGTATGCGGTTTATTAACATATCTATTATGAGTGCAGACCAGTTTACTACTTACAACCATTGATAATAACCGTACTGGTAAAGCCCGATTCCTTCTATTCAATAGTGCAAAGGTTAAACTTAATAGTTTTGCCCTTATCACTCCTGGTGTTTGAAGTTTACCCAGCCCGACGGCCTTGATACCAGTCGTCCCTATCACTGTATCTTTAGTAAGCAAATGATAGGCTGCAAGTAGAAACTGGCATTTATGCAAATCCAGTGTAAGAAACAAATTTCAAACCAGACACCATCCATTTGAAAAATCTCCTGTAGGCCTATCGTTCAGATTTACAAAATGGACGATTTGTTTGAGGCCTAGTTTCTACCGATTTTTGCTTTTACAGTAGTGTTGAGCAGTTTATACCACGATACCAACTTCTGCGACAGGCCTATTCATTATTATTGCAAATACAACCGAGCGATGGGTTTTTTTCTGTGTAGTAACTGACTTGCGCACGATATTTATAACCTAACTACACCAAATCCCTTTTAACGGCAATCGTTAAATATTCCATTCCCGTCTAAAACTTTGTTTTGTTTAAGGTGCCATAGTGCACACGAACATGCCTTCATTCTGCCCAACTTCCACGAGGCGAGAGCATGACTGAAAAGCAATTTTGCAAAACACAAATTTAGTTCTCGGTTATCCATTATTTCCACAAATTTAAAAATTTGTATCTACCGAGGTGAATTCACCGATAAGTAATTGAAAAGATGATTCGTACCCAGCTTTGAGTGAAAGTTACACCTCCAAGCAGCACCGTCAGGAGAACTCGCTCATCACCCACCAATCACTAGGTTTTTTAAAATCTTTCTGAAGATGCTGCTTAGAAGCGTGGTGAGATATTGAGAGGTACGACAACCTTCACGCAAAGCTGAGTGAGAACATTCCTAAATACCGTACGCGAGCGTAGACTATCATCATACATGCTAAATCTACGCAAGTTTCTAGAATGTAAAATTTTCTGATGTTTTTAAGTGTAAGTGTACATAAAATTATGTGTAGTCGGATATCCTAGATGACAGAATACGGTATTTTTTTTTTCATGTGTGACTATCAATATCAGCAATCGAGTAAAGGAAGCTACCTTTGGGTGCAAATCCTCTATTTTTTTTTACTACGAATTTATTTTTGTAAATGTCTAAAAGCTAATCAGAAAATTCCAAGAAATTCAGCCATATTTCTGAAAATAATTTTTGGGAAAAGTTAGTTAACTTTATTTATATTTGAACTCGGTCACAAGCGTAATCTATATCTACTTAAAATGCTCTAATACAATCTGATAGGCACTGTACATTCTGAATTAACCACGTTTTAAAATGGTGCTTACTTCATAATCATTGCTATTCACCCCAACTGTTCTTAAATTATTCATCGTTACCTGACACACATTTCTACATATCTAATCAAAGATCGGTTTAATATAACTATGAACCTTTTCTCGGTGGCTTTTCCACAAGATAACAGAGAATCTGATAAAACTTGTACACTGGAGAATTGTTATGGTATAGGTGTTTAAAATGTATACAAAATACGCATTTAGGATACACAAAAAATAATCACAAAATAAACTACTTAGGCTTACTGGATTACTTTGAAACTCCATGGAAACATCTCGAACACGGAAATTACTGGTCACGCTCACTTTCAAAAACAGGATACTGTCTGATCTACCAAATTTTCGATTGTTCATCAGCAATCTTCATCAGGCACGGTCAAGAAAAATGAGTTCTCTGGTTACATCCTCGTAATTTTCGTCTGATTGCTTGAAAAGAACGTCCACGGCCACCTATCTTGCAATGCTGGGTCCAATACATACAATGTCGTGTTCACTTTCACAAAAACAAGGTCTAGGCACTTTCTTTACATGCTTCTTTCACACCATCTTTGCTACAGCATGCTATCTAAGCCTTTTCTTACTAAGTGCATGACATTTGTATTTGATGGGCCTTGGATGTTTATTAGGGGGATGTTATTCCTAAAATGGTGCTGGATTGCAATCGACTCAAGGCACCTTAGGTGTCGATCTCTTCATATTTTTCTTGACAGTGCCTGATGAAATTGTTGATAAACAATCGAAAATTTGCAAGATACAGACAGTGTCCTGCTTTTGAAAGTGAGCGTGATGAGTAATTTCCGTTTTTTAGACAAAAATAATGTAATGAACAGAAATATCCAACTAAAATCTAGAAAACAAAAGAATTAGAAGTTCTGCTCAGATAGTATGGATGTAATTTCCTTAAAACCCAAACAGCTGCTGAACTGTTGTAGCCATGGTTAGAATGTACCGTAAATCGTGTATTAAAAGTCCAGTTGAAGCTAAAGCCCACCCCTTAAAATGATGTTAAGTCAAAATCATGAAATAGTGGAGTTAAAGGCCACCCCTCAAATTGTCGTTTTTTTACGAAAAATTACATAAAAGTTATATGATGTGAATAAAGATAGTACTGCTTGCTATGTTTACTGGCCCCTTCTCCCTCCCTGTAGTAATAGTGGACTCTTCCTTTAGCTCCTAGCACCTGCACACGGCATCTCTCACCTAAGCATCCTCCCTTCTTCACAGCATTTAAAAGGACGTAAAAATTGGTCTTTCAGAGATCGTTCAAAAGCTTCGAATTTTCTGTAATAGATGTCCAGAAAGGTTAGAAAATTGATAATGCTTGATTTAAAGCCCACGCCCCTATTTTTGCCAAATTAACTGCATAAGCCCATGGGTGTTTAAGCTAAGTTTGATGAATGTCGTCAGTAAAATGCATTGCTACAAATTTCTATGGCCAATATTTGTTTTTCATCCTTTAATTTTTTTGCTCATTCTACAATAATTTGTTAGAGTGCCTTTGTAGCATACCGTAGTCCAGTTTTCAAACCTGGCATTACAACAAATCACAGATTATAATTAGATTTATATAGGCCCTTGCCCTAGGATATTTATTTACTAAGTGATTACACTTTAGTGGATTTGGTGGAAATGAACTGATGGAATTAATTCCAATAATCTAGAATTTTGCTACACTTGGTCTGGATCTGACTTGGGTAGAGGCCGAATTAGTAGGAATTGAGTTGGCGGCTATCAATTCAGTCCAGACTCAGGTTAACTTGACTTACCAAATCATTCAATGAATTGGCATTGCCTAGATTTGATTCAACCCGAATGTAGGGGCTATTACACACAATTTCCGCTATTTTCACCAAAATCATCGAAATTTTAGGCAACATCCAAATTTTGCCAGAATTTACTCAAAATTATGCTGGACTAGGTTGGATCAGTAGTTGGTAAAACATTTCCTGAGTTAGCCAGAAATTGACTGAAACTAAGACTGGATCAACAAGAAAAGAAGTCAACGAAGCACAAAAATGACTACGATGTCTTTGCGAGTTCAGGGGACATTCAAGTATTACACCATCACGAAATTGGCCATTTTCAACCCCACCCTCGTCATTAATTGCACAACCCCCCTATATCATTTCTAACCCCCCCTCCCCCTGTGAGGCGTTTTCCTCCGTGTACATCCAGAGGACCACCCTTTCTAATACTTGAACACCACCTCACTCCACGATATAATTCTTCCATACTTAAAACTCACTACCTCAAAAGGAAGGTATTTTCCGTTTGAGATTGGGTGTTTAATGTAGGGAAGAATTCGATCGTGAAGAAAATGAATTGAAATTGAATTGTCAGAATGAGAAACGAAAAGTAATTGATTGGAATTGCTTTGAAATAGCAAGAAAGAATATGGCAATGAACTAAATGCACAGAAACTTATGGCAACGAATCGGTTGCAAATGAATTTGAATTGACCTGGAGCCGAAGTGCATCACAATGGAAATCACCAAAGAACGGACTCGACTTTTACCGCTTCACGTATAGGTAATTGATTTAATTGATTCTCAACCATTAAAATGGAGTTATGCCAATCACTGTTTACAAGCAAATATATACTATGCAGGATTCGTATTCGCATGTGAACTTTAAATTCTAGCACTTTTCCACAACTTCAACGAAAATTCCAGGACAGGATCACAAATGAATGATTAACTGTTATTTCTGCTATTTCGCTTGCTGAAACGTTTCGCTCTTGTCATTTGCCCTAGCAAGCGTAGCCTAGCTCTCATCCACAAAGTATTCTCTACCGACGAGCCTAAACAAAGGGCAAAACAGTCTGTCTAGAGATCTCTCTCTAGAGAGCTAATTTTAAAATATTCGGAAACTCTACTTCGAAAGTTAATCCAACGATTGCGTTGTTTGTAATTTTCGACAGACACTTCCTTCCAATTTGGTGCGGAATAACAACGCCGTCTGTCTTCGTCAGCCTTCTCTACTTGTCGTAGAGAACAAACAACGCAATCGTTGGATTAACTTTCGAAGTAGAGTTTCCGAATATTTTAAAATGATTTCAGTGCTTCGAAGTACCAAACCGCACAGAGAGCTAATTGATATTAAAAACACTTAAAAGGTAATTTGGTGCAATTTTTTTAAATTCGGTTTCGGTTTTCATGTCCACAAAACCCGCGCTTTCGGTATCGGTTTTTGCCACCCTCCACCGCGACCAGATATTTATGTTTTTTTTTCTTGTAACATAAGCATTACTAGCTTCTAACTCACTCCCGCTTTCACTTTCAGCAGCGTCGTAGATCACGGGTCTAGCTGTGGCGCCAATTTCCTCTACTACTTTCTTTTTAAAAGACTAGGAGTTTTTGTGTGAATTATATTAGAAAATAAGTATTAAAAAAATCAAAAACAACAAATCAATCTTTGATTTTTCGAACACCGTACGAAAAACAGACAAAATCCGAATCGGTTTCGGTTTACGGTAAAAACCGGAAATTTGGTTTCGGTTACCGACCCATCCCCCGTATGTAATAAAGCTTGTTCCGCAAAAATTACACCTTTTTTTTAATTAGAGAACCAAGACGTTATCGACTAATGATGCAGATGCAAATAAATAGTGATTATATGTTTAGTTCCTGTATGCAGTATGTTAAGGTTTTCTTTTATTCTTCCCCATTTGTTTTAACATGTATTGAATTCCCAACACACAAATGTTTAATTTCCAGAAGTACTTACAGAATTTATTACCGTAAATCATATATTAAACGTCCATGAGCTTCTGCAGTTCATTTGGCAAAAATCCAGGGGGTTAGGGCATTACAACAAGAATGATTTACTTTCTAAACAAACTTCTGTCCACGGAGGGAGTTTTCTCTACCACGGAAGCATTCGCGAATACACGATCCAAATTTTTATCTCGCATTAATGCATGCCTTTATTCTTATTTATTCTCTTACTTAGTTTATTAAATGATTGTCCCTCCTCCATTCTCAAACTTAGTTTATTAGATTGTACTTCCTCCAAATCCAAACTTAATTCGCAGTTTAAACTACTACATTATTACGAAAACAAACCT
>JAHWFP010031976.1:0-23885 GCA_023313725.1 Lithobius niger
ATTAGAGATATCAGTCGTGGTATACAGAAGAAACCAATTGTCGAATGAGCAGCCGTGATTACTTTAATCGAGAAAGTGCGATAAAAATGCCGTCGTGTAACAGTTTTTATCCAGCAACGGTGTTGAAATGTGCTTTAGGAGAAAAAAAGGATTAATTTCTTCAAATAAGGCCCACTGGAATAAAATTGCCAGTCACTTCTTTCGTATTCAGGCCAGTTCTCTCGTGGGGTTGCGTTGCTTTGGCGAAATAGGTTTCTGGCGACGTTGAATCAACTGGCCTGAAGGTGAGTTTACGCAGTGACTCGCCTTTGCATTCTCGCAGCTAGAATATAATCGCTACGGCAAAGGTGTCGCTGCCTTGGTAACAACGCTACCTGGATTAGCTAAATCCAACATCATTTGAGTAAATGCTTGCAGTCGTATAATCCGTGACAATAAGGTAAAAATTTCCTCCTGATGAAACAGTTTTCCCAGTTACTTCTAAGCTCACATTACTGACTGTTTTCGTTTCGAGCCGGCAGAGATGAAACCGCCGCCATATCGGAATTTCAGTTGATTTCTATCTTGTAGCCATGAAAACGCAAAGGCTAGTCGTTGCGTAAATTCACCCAGAGGCTGGGAAATGACACCGACAGATTGTAGCTCAGTCGACTTAGTGGCTATAGCGATAGGAACATGACGAATCCAGAATTCGCTCCATTCCATAGCTTCCGGGTGCCAAATCGGAAAATTACGGTACTGTCCTCCCCACAAAACGAATTTTTTAAGTGCATCAGTGCGTGGAGTGAAATTAACCCTTTTTTTTTTTACTTTTTTGTAAAACTCGTATTGGTCTTGTGTGTTGCCTTCTTTATCGTCAAGGTTCTTGAGTTGTATTGATCCGAGGCGGGAACTGACAAATTGTGGCGTCGAATGCCAATTGGGCCCGCTCTTTACCGCCAAATGCGCCCAGGTTGCGAAATGAGAGAAGTAACCAGTGGAAAAAAAAAAGAAAAAAATGTGTGTCATTACGGGATCAAAGCGCTATAGGTGTGAGTTCTTGACGCTTTAGCAGGACGGAGGAAAGAATTTGCGCCCTTTTTACAACCTGAACACCATGGGGTTGGACGGTAACTGCTCTGCGAGCAAACGATGTGCTGAGGTGAAGCCTAACCACAAGAGGGAGGGTTGGCCTTCATATTAGTGCCGAGACGTGTCTTAACCCAGACTTAGCCCTAATATTTTCTAACAAATATTGACAATTACATATTGTGATTCTACAAGTGATAAACTCAATGTTCCAACGATTTTTTTTCAATCTATACATCGTTAAAAACGTACAGTACGAGTGCGTGCGTGTTTTACCTCTACTCTTCTGGAACTAAGGCACCTACAAAGATGAGGGTAGCACTAAATGACAGTTAAATTACGCATCGGATGGGCCTATTTTCATCGTTGTGACTTGATTTTTTGACCCTTAAAAATGCGGAAGCCTCTTCTGAAAAATATTCATGACAGAACGTCTAATGATGTAGATGAAATCCAGGCATGCTGAGGAATGTGATGAACGAACTGTGAGCAACCATTGCCAATTAGTTTGCGTCGAAATAATCTGCATCGATTATTAAGATCAACGAAATTAAATGAAGCATGGATCGACGCCACTAGAGTAAGCGAAGCGAACAATATGGTTACTGTTATTTATTAGTTTATTAATATTATTTGTAAACTGTATACCACGTACCAGCCATGGCTTCGTGGTGGGTTTGAGAAATTTTGGAAGTACAACAAATAAAAATATTAAAAATGATGACACGTTGGCAGCAAGAGTTACTCACGATGTGAATGTTGAACTTGGGGCCTAGTTGCTCATGTACATAATGACCTTACATATTATACAACTGGGCATGCTCGAAAATACAACACATTCTTTAAATATTGAATTGACCAGAAATGCATAAAGAATATAAAGAACGAGCCAAATACTTTTAATTGTTTCAGTGTCCTTAGTATTTGATCATGTACCACGCGATTCTCGTTTTCTAGTAGCAGTAAATCAACATTACTGGTATACTTTATGCATTATACTTTGTGAGCAGACTATGTCTCTGTACTAAGGTAAAGCCTAACCACGAGGCATTGCCGAGACATTGTCTGAACCCAGACTAGTAATGGGGGACTGGCCCTAATATTTTCTATCTCTTAACGCATTTTTTTTACATAACAGGAACTAATAAACATTGACAATTACAAGCCTATTGTGATTCAACCAGTGATAAAACAAAATGACCAAAAGATTTTTTTTAGTCTACATTATTAAAAGCGTATGGTATACGGGTGTGTTTCTACCTCTACTCCTCTTGAACTAAGACTGTTAGATCAAGGTTTAATTGGAGCTAACAAGTGCCCAACTAACCTTCGTAGATCCAAACCGACGCATTTACTGATGAGCTATCATCACAAAAAAGTTGGGAAATCGGAAATTTTTTGGATTTTCTTTGACATTCCACCATCGAGATGAGCACGAGACATCACAGGGCCCTTGTCTTCGCGAAGATGTCAAGGGTGCTCGAGCCAGAGACCTCTTACACGTGAGAGTGTCGTGCTCATATCAGGACACCTTGCCCCATCAATCCTCAAAACTGTCAACACGCTTCGTTCTCTTGCGTAACTTCGCCATGGGAGATGCATTCACGCACTCACGTTTATTTTGATAATAATAATAATAATAATAGAATGTGTCGGCCAATAAGCTAATTTGTGTCTCACAAAATAAGGTAATTTGTGAGAGTTCATATTGAGAAATGATGTTGTGCAATGAATGAGCTTGTCGGTACAATGTTGGCGGAAATGAGATTACTTTTATGTTGCATCTCACGAACCGTAAAATAACAAGTTTAAAGATTTACGCACGAAGAGTGTTTACGCGTAATTTGATGTTCTATCATTTACTAAGGTGCCTTTGTTGGTTACCATAGCGTTGATTAATCCGGCTTGAGTTTAGTCCGCTTGAAACCTTAATCCGATTTGTGGTTAAAAGGGCATTTCTCTTAAGGCGCCGGCTTTAGAATAATCCCACATACTTTGGTGACATTGTCATTTTGGTCGATTTTGTAAAAGCTAAGGAAGTTGTGGCATGGGGGGGGGGGCTGTAGAAACAAGTGGTGAAAACACCCCCTGCCCTTTTTTTTTTAGCTTTAGGTTAGCTTTTTTAGTTCAAGTATTACGTCATCAAAAAGGGGGGAGGGGGTTCGCATATCGATGACGATTACTGATGGGGGAGCGAGTGGCCAGTTGATGACGTAAGCACAGCTACTCCCGTAAAACAAAATTTTGAAGGTTGGAAACACGCAAAAGAAAGTCTTCAGAAAAGTGTGGATATACAGGGAAAACTGTCTTATGGGAAGGGGGGGTAAAGTTAGAAATACTGGAGGTGGTTGAGCAATTCATGACGAGGGGAAAAGGGGGGGGGGGGTTGAAAATGGTCAATTTCTTGATGACGTAATACCTGAAAGGTATCTTTAGCAAAATTGACCAAAATGACCAACCTAACCAGTTCATGAGGATTGATATTAACTGTATTGAATCTGCAAATAAAAAAATGCATACCGATCTGCGGTGTGGTTCAAAACTCAAATTTGACACAAGTTTAGAACCAAAGGCAACAGAACTAAAAACATGTGTTGGCGGTATTTTTGAAAAATTCGAGTTGCATTTTCCTGCTTAGCCCTGTATCATGGAGGCCACAATTTTTAAAATAATAATATACACAAAATCAGCTATGTGCCCAATAATGAAACTGAAATTAAAATGTACACAACTACCATATACTATAACAAAACAGCCGAACTCAGTCTTGCGTTGCAGGCTCCTTAACCTAAGTATAATATACTTTGTGAACAATGGGAGTGAAGCTATATGTATCGGAAGATCGGCTCCCTTTTGGCAAAATGTTTCGGTTCGGTATCGGCAAACGCGAAAAAAAAAGCAGCGGAAATAAAATAGCTACTGAAAAAGAAAACTGAAAAAAAGGCGTGGCATAACCGAAAGAAAAATGTAGAATGGGAAAAGCGGCGGGATAAACCAAAAGAAAAAAGTCGGTGAAAAAAACCGCGGGAAGAAAGCCGTGGGATAAACCAAAGGGAAAAAGTCGGTGAAAAAAAAACACACGAAAAAAGCCGCGAGATAAGCCAAAGGGGAAAAAGTCTGTGAAAAAAACGCAGGGAAAAAAGCCAAGGGAAGAAATTGTTTTGTTGTTGTATTGTTCTTTTTGTATTGATTTCACCAGGGTGTATTTGGCGAAACGATTTGGAGTTGAGTTCTGCTCACAATAAATAACAACACGATTCATGCGTACAGCACGTACCGTACTACATTCTGATATAATACATTTTTTTAATGTGGTCGACGTTGGCTTGGTACAAAATAGAGAAATAATTCGTAGATGACGTCATTTACTATCAGCCGCTGATTCATCTGTCAAGCATTTTTGGTCTTGACGGCTGAACAAACCCAAACACCTTTCGCATTTTCTAAGCCTTTATTAAAGTTTATCAGGATTTGTAGTTAGTTAGGATTGTTCTAATTTACGGTACAAATCTAGGCAAATTGGGGGCGAATTGTTGACCCCCCCCACCAAAAAAAAGAGGAGCATATCGCTTGGTGATGATCTTTACGTCTAACCAATCTATCTACAATATTGTGATTAAAAATAAACTTAGTTATTAAACACGCCAAGCTTTTCAATTATCGCTCATAATGAATCAAAACTTTTACGTACGAAATTGGTTGAAATGAGTGCTCCCCTCCCCTTCCCACCGCCTCCCTCCCCCCGCCCAGCGGCAAGGCCATGATGTCATCCATGACTGGGTACGAATTGCCTTCTGATTGGTTATCGTATTCCAGTTTAGAGCAGTAGGATGAGAGCTTCTCAGGGATAATAGGTTTTTGGCTGCCAATAAAAGGACGTATTTGGCTTCCGAACAGCCGTGGGATAAGCGAAATGGAGTTTAGGCCTAACCATACAGCTTAGAGTATTTGTTTAATTCTTTTTCCGCAAGGAGGGACCGCTCGCGTTATGCAAAGCACATGAACTCGAATTTAGAGATGGCCTTTATCTTGCACGCACACGTCACTTATGCAAGTCATAAACGAGACGCTGATCAACCAAAGCAATTTTTTTGAAGAGGGGGGGGGGGCAACAAATATATAACACTGCTCAATTCATGCCTGCTCTCGATGTTATATTAACTCACGCCCGAACCATTAGATGGTCTGAAACAAGGGATTAATCCTACATCAAGCTTCCTCGAGACCACTCACTAGTCGACTGCCTCAATGTCCGTCCGCTGCAGTGCTAGAGAGGTGGTGAAACATCGTGACACATTCCCAGATGGTGTATGGGCGTCTTCCCCTTTGATGGCGGCCACACTCGTGCACTTTTAATGACTTTTGGTGGGACTACGATTCAGATCATAATTAGAAGAGGAAGTTGAAAAATGGCTGAGAAAAGGGTCGTCTGACGATTAAAGATTGTACTAAAGTTTACGATGATGCGGTTGCTTTCTGATTGAAAACCAACGGGAGGATATTAAATTAAAATTGCTGATTTCTAAATTTTCCTTTATTAACTTCAGTGTGCGTTATACTAGCTTATCATTACCGGTGCCAACAACCAGACCCTTTGTAATTAGGTGTCATCGCGAATGAATTAGCCTGTTGACGCCGGCCTTAAAACCATTGCTTACGAGCCCATTATTTTAACCATTGCTTACGCATTGATTATTTTTAACCATTGCTTACGAGTCGATCATTTTAACCATTACTCATAAGCCGATCATTTAAACCATTGCTTACTAGCCAACCATGTAAACCTTTGCTAAGATGCCGATCATTTAAACCGTTCTTACTATTGACTCCCAGCGCTTAAATGGCGTCGTAAAATAAGATGCCTTATTACGACATTCAAAATATTTCGTGGGTTTATTCCTGGACTTGCTAATACCTTTTCTCCAATTAATGGTTTTGTTAGTCAGATTAATAAGTTGCTATAATGCTGAAGGTTTCTCTTTCAAGGTTGGAGTAACAAGTATGCATTGTAATGCAGTTAGCAATTCTTTTGCTCATCGTAGTGTTAACCTGTGGAATTCTCTTCCAGACGAAATGATGTCAGCCCTATCTGCTCATATCTTTAAAAATAGAATGGGTATCATAAAATGAAATGTATTGTTATGATCCTTGAATTGATCTTGTTCTTGTTTTTAATTTATTTCGTCTCTCCCCCTCTCTTTTTTTGTGTGTTTACGAATGATGCTTTTGTTTTTGTTGTTGCTGATCGTCAAATATATATTTTTGTAGTGACTTTTGCTTGTTTGGCTATCATCAAATTCTCTCACGATACTGATGGCTTGTGTACCTCTCCAAATAAATTAAAAAATAAATAAATAATTAAATAAATAAAGCCGAAAAAAACCATTGCTAAGATGACGAATACTTTATTTATGATTTAAGGGATGCCAGTGTACCAGGGGGTACCAGGGGTGCCAGGGGTAGCAGTGTACTGGTCAGTCATTACCAGTAAATTCACGGTGGTTGCTATCGAAAATGATCCAAATTTTATGCTTCCCGAGTTCAGTTCATAAAATCGGCTGTAAAACATGGCTGTTGATGAACTAGAAACAGGTCAATTGCGTGAGATACTTCGACTTTAAGGAGGAGTAAAGGTTTCGTAACATACCATCCTCCCCCACCCCCCCCCCCCCTTGCCCCCTTCCATCAAATCGTCCGTGAACGTCAACAGATTTATGGTGTAAAGCCTCCAACCTCTTCGCTGCACGCAACATATGGAGAAATCCGTGAGGCGACAAGCTCCTCCCGACCAAGCTAAGTCGGCTTTGCTGCGGTGCATCCCTGTCTACTGGGCAAGTTCACTGTCTCTCGCTGCATCTCAGACCTGTTGTCCACAAATCTTTCTCGGTACGCCCACGATATTTTCTCTTTAAAGGAAAAATTCGCAATTTTTCACTCGTGTATCTGTTTCTGCCCTATTAACTTCTGAACACAAAAAGAACGATTAATGTCCGCTGCGCAGACGATTTCCCTCAATTTAAACACGTTTTCCACTTTTAATTTTTTTTTCGATTTTGCCCCTGAGAGTCCAGTAATTATTTATTACCGGGAAGTGAAGGGAGGGGACGGGGCGGCGCGGAAATGAAAATGCGACCACCAAATGTGAGGTTAAAAATACAACCATTTGTATTTTGCCTGATCCAATAGAACAGTGTCAATAACAACATAATACTTATTCACTGCGGAATTCGTATCTGGAGCCAGTCACTGAGTTAGTTGCAAGGTGCACTTGATATAGGCGGAAGTAAACACATAAGCGTGGTTTGGCAAGCCAATATTGTTGCGAGTGGATTTCTTGGACCTGAAAAATGCTCGATTTTCGGATTTATTGTCAGCTGTTGCAATTTTCAACAACTGGAATAGTTTTTTCTTCCGATTTACAACCTTAATACATATTTCAAGCGAAGAAAACTGAACAAAACAACGTTTTTAGGTCTAAAAAATTCCCTCTCACAGCATCGGCATGACTAAAGATGCCGTTGTTTTTTTACTTCCATTTTCTTCCGGTGCCCCTTGCAGCTAACTCGAAGACCGGCTAACTCCAGTTGCTAACTCAGTTTGCTTAATTTTCGAAGGTACCGCTGATGACCGAATGCGAGTTCAAAGATTAATTTAAAAATTTGAAATTTGCTTACAGCGTGCACAATTTCTTCGCTTTACGTGTAAAGACACAAGCACCGAGTGGTACCCATGCTCGTATATATTTTATCTAGATATGATGGACGGTATGTCGTTAATGAATCATGGCGGACACCTCGCAACGAATGAATGATCCATGTTTAAATCAGAATTTATATTTTCAGGTAGAGACGTTTTTTCTTATCCCCTACGCAGTCCACTACGCATTTTTGTTTTGAAACGAGGTAGCAATTTATATGTCGTCCCTGCTAGTAAATATTCGGAAGGCGAAGCACAGCTAGGGCGCTTGGGGAGGAAGATAAAACACGTAAGAGCCATTTAAATTTGTTGCTCGCTCTAAATAGCTTTCTTGTTGAATAGGAAGTCCGTGAACGAGCAGGAGTCGGCGGCGAACATTTCTTAAAATTATGTACGGACAATTTACCGTCAATTTTTCTTAAAGTGTCATTTTGTTTTCCTTTTATCTGAGCGTTGCACGCCCATTAACGTGTTGTTATGACGCTCGTGTTAGGAGCCTTTCAAACGAGTAATATTCGAGGGGAATTTATTGCATTAAGAGCGAAAACTACCAGAGTTAAAAACGGTTGATGCGTCAAAAGAAAAGTCTTGATTCATAGTCATCTTGATTCCCATACACTAAAAAGAGAAAAACGGGGCTTTGCGTGGTGGCAACGAGGCTATCATCTTGAGCTGGTCGTTGAGATAACTGCAAGGCGCACTACATTTACCCGAAGTTAGGACGCGTTTATGCTAAGAGACCTCGCTCACCGAACGCTATTTGCTATCAACCGTTATTTATTTACGATTAGTTTCCAGTTTCTACTGAATGAATGCAGCAATACATAACAAATGAAACTTATTATAAATAACAACAAGCATAAAGAACAAAGGGCAACAGTCATTTGTAACAATGCTACATTCCTATTTTCAAAGTTTGCTATTCTCGCACATGTGATCCGACGACATAGAATAAACACCACCTCGCAGCGAGAATTCAGTATCCAACATGGCGTCCATTTCGAGGTTTTCGAATCGAAAACAAACCATCGAAAGCGGCATTCAGAAATCGGGCCGCTGTCTTGTACTGCACTAAAAATAATTGTTTTCTTCTTATCATAAATCGACGCTGTCATGTCGCACACATCGTACGCCGTGTCGCGAGGCACTAGGAGAATTGTTGCGTCATCGTCGTTTGGTTACTACGTGCAGCCATTGCGAAAGCCGCTTCCTCCGGTAAAGGCGAGAAGCAGCCAGCAGATTTAGTATTACGTAACCAAGTAAAGGTAGTTTTCAACTTAAGAACGGTACATATGGTGACAAACTGTTTTCACCGTTAGACTCAGCAACCAGAAATTAGTTTGAGAATACGACAAATTAAAACATAGTTGCTTGCTTCCTGTAGCTAATAGGCTTTCTCGACGTAACTCAATGTAATAATAACATTCGATCGTCGCATTTTAACACTACAGGAAGACACGCAACCATAAAAACAAAGCGATTTCATTAACGACACACATTAGCTTCATGTAAACTAGTCTCGACATTGTGTTGTATGAATGAATAGGCCTAGTCTCGAACCAAATTTCTGTTAGCTGATACTTATGAAATGAAAACGGCAGCTAAAAATAAGGCCGAAAAAGTTCGAAGAGCATTACAATTATTTTCACACAACCTAACACCTTTTGATCTTTAATTGTGTTTTTTTTTATTTTTTTTTATTTAGCAATCGTAGTTGCAGAGGTGTTAGATTTAACTACTTGTCGGAGGCGGCGTAGATCGTTTATCAGTGGCGGCGACATCGTCAACTTTTTCAAGTCTTTTGAATATTGTTAAAAAATATCTTTACCGATGATTGCAGTGCTGCGGCCTTGCAGTGCTGGAAACACCGGTTCTCGTCAGATCCCCGAAGTCAAGCAGCATTGGGCTGGATTGATACTTGGGTGGGTGACAGCCGGGAATCTGGCTGTTGCAGACATAGGGCCTTAGGGCTTCGGGCAGATGACCAGGAGTGGTTAACGCTCGTTAAACCCTTTAACCCTTTACCGATGATTGTTTGGCGTGCAATTCAATGCTTTATTATTGGTATTTTTATCTAGGAATAAAATAAAAATCTAGGAACTATACTTTGCAATTGTTGTAAACAACGTAAGATTTATTGGCTGCAGCACGCTGTCTACCTGCCCTATCGGTAGCTAACGTGGGATTTTATTTTTAGCCGTCAGTTTGGTGCAAATCTTACACGGAAAAAGTCTGCAGCCACGAAACGAAACAGTAACTAAACGTAGGACCAAACGAAAGTCTTGACAATTAGTGATATGTAGCTTAGGCTTATTTAAAAAAAAAAAGCTAAATTGTGAAAAAGGCCAGCGAAGAGCAGTAAGTACTTGACATCAAAAGGCAACAAGCCCAAACTAAGCCGAGTAATTATTGCACTCAGATTTTTAAGGAGCATTAAAGGGGTACTATCACCGATTGAAAGTAAGCAGAATCTGGCAACATCTAGTGCCATCTAATACTATCTAGCACTTAACCTGCATCAAGCGAAGGAATGCACAACGGCATTGCTTTTAACGAAACAAGCAAGTCACGACCTCCTTAATTATTGAGTGAAAATTTGGTACGTCTTCGTGCACCTGGGAGCAACATGTACAGGTTAACAATATCATTGCCGCTAGATGGCACCACGGTATTTTCGTTCGCTTTTCACTCGGTGATAGTGCCACTTTAAAATGAACAAAAATATAAAATTAAAATAAATGTTTGTTCGCTGCGCCTACAATAGACCGAAGACTGTTTCCTAGTATGGTCTCCAAATTGGTACCCCAGTACGATGAATTACATACGTAATTCTTAAATACGTATTTCATAGCAGAGTAGAATTTATTTTTCTGTGGCCCGTGCCGTTCTCTGGAGTCTGTGGTGCCATTTGTCGCTTGAGCGTTGCTGCATGAGGTTGTAATGAGATGGTGGCGATGGACAAGGTTTTTGCCTGCTACCATTGTTGTTTTCACTTTTGTCGGAAATCTGGGAGGGAGGTTTATGCTTTGCGTGCTTTGCCATTGTAATTAGTTTTTGTTGTATGCTGTAGTGGGCAGACGACCCGTAGACGTTAAGGATTCTAAATAAGTTAGAAAACAAACGAACTCGTTCGATGTTAACGAAAGATTTTGCTGACCCGAAGCAAACGCAAGAAAGGAAAACTAATAAGCGTTCCTTTATTTGTGAGGATTCATATATGACAATGTTGGTCTAGTGTTTAGTCCACTGCTGCACTCAACCATTAGACATCTGAAGAAAATTAACTGCAAAAAGACCAAAAAAAACCCTGATCATTATAAAAGAGGAGGAATTGGTTAATTAATGCCTTATTCCATAGAGTTATTATTATTTCTTCATCTTCCTATTCGTCTTGTTCTTCAGTTGTTGTTCTCTTTGCCTTCACCTGGAGATCGAACCATTGAACCGATTTTAAATTTTCATAGCTTAAAATGTAGGTATTAAAAAGGACCTTTTGAAAGTTATATTGTGGCTACAATATTGGTGTTGTTGTTCCTTGTTTTGGGGACTTTTCAAAATCTTGTTTGTCGCGTAAATCTCCAATTTTGTTTATCTCTTTTATCTCAAATAAACCATTTATCACAAAAAAGCATACATATCCGTTATCTCAAATAAATAGACAAATCTCTGTATCTGAGCCTCTCTGATGACACCTCGAATTGAAGCACTAGTCTTTTGCTTACGGTCCTTCGAAAAATGAAGTCAACTGGAACTTATTGCATTCGAAATATAAGGTTTTGTTTTACCCGTCATGTGCGTGTAGTGCTTCGTGTGTATGTTTGTAAAAAAATAAAAAACATGAAGGTAAATTAGAAATAAGCCACCATCGAAAATCATACACTAGAAATAACGAAGCCACCTTTACGCACTTACGTTTTGTCAGAGTAGCATGACCCGGATTCGAACCAGCGAACCGGATCATCATTACATCAATACCATACTGCCTTTACCAATATGGTTTACTGTATGTTATTTCTAGTCTAGTGTACGATTTTCGTTGATGGTTTGTTTCCAATATAGCTGTATGTTATCTCTAATAGTGATTATCTCGTTAACCTGCTGATATTTAATTTTTCTGAAACATCTAAAAAAATTACAGATATTAGTATTAAAAAACGCTTTTTTAAGTGTTTAAAAACGGAGGTAAGCCTATAAAAACTGATGCAAACCTATATACATTGCCTTTTGGACTTAAATGTCAGACTGTCTGAGCGGGGAATTGAACCCACGACTTTTGAAACCAAAGGCATAAGTCCTACTACTGAAACGGCCTATTTGGCTTTCAACTCAACTTAATCATTTAAAAACCTGAAACTCTAAAGGAACATGTAGAAGAAAAAGACATGTAAGCCATCAGCGTTACACTAAAGAACTAAAGAAGCTCAAGTTTTTTTTTTTTTGGGACGTTGGAGATTCTTTTACACGTATTAGTGTGTCACTGATGAATTACATGTCTTTTTCTTGTACCTGCTCCTTTGCAGCTTTAGGTTTTCAAAGGCTTACATCCGTATTTTATGCGCTTAAGCGTTTTTTAATACTGATTTCAAACAGGATTTAATGTATGAGTGACATCGTCTTGACAGCAATTGACGTGAAGAAGGCTTTTCCTTCTTTTTAAGTGTTAATGTTTTGACAGCAGGAAAGTGCAATCAACAAAAAAAGAGACATCCGAAAAGTGGGAGCGAAACAGGAAAATCAATATTTGCTTCATCCTCCTTCTTGTTTTGTCACATCTCCTGTCGACAGCAACCATTTTTGAAGCGAAACAGTCCAAATTCGTTTGGACATTGCACAAAATATTAAAGAGAAACAGCTTTCGATTGAATTGGGGCCGGACAGTACTGTTTTATAATCTCTGCTAACCCATCTATATTCTGACCCACTAACTTTTAGTGTAATTGATGTAGAGTATGGAACTTTGGTAATCGGCATTCACAAAATGATGACATGCACACGTTGATGGCATTTCAATTTCAATGGGAAGTATGACAAGCCATACGTGCATTTATTACGGAATTGCAGATTTATTTAAATGAATTAGAAATTGATTCTAAAGATATCTTTAATTCTAAAGACAATGCGCAAAAATTCACTGCTAACTTGTTTACTGAACATATGATCTTTAAAATTATCAGTCTGAGAAATCTAGTATAGTTATTAAAAATAATTATTACTCTTGAATTTAAACACAAGATTTTAGATAAAATGAAGTTCTTTAGAAAGTGTACTGTAAAATTTAAGCAGTCAAGACTATGTAATAATTATGGTAAACTAAATTTGAAATATTATGTTTCAACAGTTTTTAACATTTGACGAACTTTTACATTTTACAAGTTTTAATCAAATGAACAGATGTGTTAAACAATGGCTTTTATCGACTCAAAAGTTCTTGATGACTTAAGAGAAATTTTATGGTTGTCTTTTATCATATTTGTTTACCGTAATAATTTGTTTAAATTTTAAACTAAAATAGTATGTACCAACCATTTTTAAGAATGCCTGATGAATTTCTAAATTTTAACAAGTTTTAATCAAATGAAAAGAAGTGTCGAAGATTGGTTTTTATCGACTTAAAGTTCTTCGTGACTTTTAGAAATTGTATAATTTTGTTTTATTCGTATACGTCCTAGTACACGTCCCAGTATTTTTTTTTGCTAAATTTTTGAGAAAACTTACGAAATATCCTAAACTTTCCTAATAATTTTGTCTATTCCTACATTTTTCATAATGCTGGTTTGGTAAAAATTGTATTCCAAAATTGTTTTACCAATCCAGTTTTGTAGCACTCGTGAACATACCTTTTCACTTTATTCGAGCATCCTGCGTGAATTAGCTTTTGCAACATTTAAATAGGTTAGAATGAATGCAGCAAAACCATTTCTCACGAAGGAAAAATTGGAAAATGAATGGCTTTGCAACACTGATACACGTCTAAAGTAATGTTGCAAAACGGAGCCATACATGAAAGCAAACTAGGAGGAATGTACCTTTAATAAAAGTTGCAAAACATTTTACCAAAAACACTGTATACGCTCCCGTGCGAATGCTGCAGTCCATTTACCAACGTTGGGAGGCCAGTTTGGAGAGTTTAAAACTCAAAAAGCTTAAAAGAGTTGGTTGGATGGGTTGGCTTGAGGAAGGATGTTGTACGACGGGTTGGTACGCAGCTGCAAACTTGACCCTTCCAATACTGCTGGGCTTCTGACGACAACCGATCCTCCCAATGTCCCTTAGAAGAGTTTCCGTTGATTTTATCGAGCCTTTTCCAGTCTCCCGGTGGGTATATTGACATGGATACTCGTAGTGCTGGTCAGAAGTTGTGTGCTGTCTGGGCAGCTAAAGTGAACAAGTTGTAGAGTGTCTGTCTGACCCAATCGGATCCTGTGCCTGGGATAAAGAGCCCCACTTGTCCTCCCCGCTATTCTTGGTGGCCCTGCCTACGCTTTTACTTCAGTTGACGTTTTGTTGGCATTTTTGAAACGGCCTTTCCTGTAGGAGGCTTTGGCTTGGACAGTTGAAACTTGCAGCAATCGAGAGCAAACATGTAACAGAAAAAATTGCACGAATTATATAAAATTGAGAAAAACAACCAAATGGCTTAAAAGTTCAAACACGGAAATTCAGGTAGATTTTGCTTAAGTTTCTTAACTACTTAAGTTTTTTTTTTTTTAAATGACAACCCTGACGAGCTCCTGCAGCAACACATGATCCCCTAGAAACCTATTTTTGGATGATTACTGTTGGATTGTGTTACTACACTGGTCAGGTCCGTGTTGTCAGTAGTCTTTTTTTTTTTTAATTTAACAAACTTATGAAAATTCAGTTTTGGATTTTAAGCTGTTTTGGTTTGTTTTATGAATTTTATGTAAGTCATACAAATTTTGTACTGGTTTTGGATTTACACGTGTTTTGAGAGGGGGAAATATTTCTTTATTTCACCCCCCCTCCCCCGTGCCTTTGGAGACATTACCTTTAATTGTGGTTAATTACGGAAAATATAATTGTATAATTCTTACGGAAAACCACGAATCTGCATAGATCGCTGTGCTGCTCAACCAATATTTTCCCCCGAATGGCGACATTCAATTTCCAGCACCATTCTGGCTCCGCATGGTAGGCCTATAGTATCATTGCCGCAATACAGGTCTGCTGCTGCTACCTTAGCGCAAATACCTTAGATCTGTCACCGTGCATCCCACACAAAAAAAAAACGTTAAAATTATACATTAAACTTCGTGTGAGGCAACGTTTTATCGTTTCAGTGAATTAATCACGTTTTTTTTTAATGTTCTTGAATCAGGAGTTACATGTTGTGCGATTCGTATATTTTGTAAAATTAAAAGTTGGTTCACTTTGTTGTCGGAGTTAAGTTTCACGATTTGATTGCTCCGTCTCTGGATCACGTTAAACCAAGGGTAACCAGAAAAGAGCCTCTGGGCCTGGGAATCAAAAACCTCAGCATCTATCTTGGACGATGCATGCACATGTCTGTTTTAGTCTTCTGTACAGTCGAAAGGGCTGAGAAGACTATTGCAACGACTTTGTGCGTTCGTCTGTCGGTCAGGCCGTCCATGTTTTTTTTTTTCAACTAATGAAATGTACAGATAGAGGCAAACTGTTTCACCATATAAATACAGCGACCAAACATTAGTTAAAAAACACGGTAAATTAAAACATTGTTGTTTCCTTATAGCTAATAGACATTCTGGACGTAACTCCATGATATAATAACACTTGATTGTCGTATTGAAACACTAGAGGAAAACACGCAACGAGTAAAAAACAAAACGATTTAACGACACTCATTAGCGTCATTTTAAACAGTTTCGCCACCGTGTTACATGGATGAATGAGCCTACCGTCGAACCAAATTTTCCCGGTTAGCTGCTACTTACGAAATTAAAACAACAGGTAAAAATTAGGCCTAGAAGCTAACACATTTTTAAGCGGTAATTGAGACGATTGCTACTTCTAGATTACATCATAGAGAGCGCTGTTGCAGTGCGTGATAGAATTAGTGTGCCACAAATTTTCGAAAGTGGCAGAAGTGTACAGAAGACCAATTACGGCTAGGTAGTCGCTGCAGCCGCTTGTTAGAGTCGATTAGAGTCGATAAGACTCTTATGCGAACGGTTGGTCTGTCTGTCTGGGTGTCCGCCTGTCTGTGTGTTCGCACTATAACGTTTTAACGAATTATCGGATTTCTGTCAAATTTCGCACACACATTCTATGGCATATTTCTAGGTCTAAGTTGGAAAATGGGTGGAATCTGTTAGAGAATCCTCCACTAGAAATAATCAAAGATTTTTGTTCGCAGCAAACGTACGAGGTTCGTTATTTTTTCTTCAACCGACTGACGTCATCCATCCACGACCAATTACTGGGAACTATGTAGCCTTCGTCAGCGGCTGATGTCACCACCAACCGACCAATGACTGGCAACTTCCACGAATTATTCTACAGATCACTGACGTAGGCACGCGGCTTCACTGATCTCATTCGTACGAACTGGATAACAAGCTTGTATAGTCATGTCGGCACGCGAAATTAGCGTAGACTTGGGCCACTTGTTTAGATAATCGTTCATGACTTTATTGCTTAGTATTTTTTTGGGAGGGGGAACGAGAAATATTTAAAACGACTTCTACTGTATGACATTTTTTGTTGTCAGGGGAGAGGAGGGGTGCGCAAATTCATGAAACTACTTTTGGCCAATGACTGTGCTATCTAGATATGTCATTCTTATCAGTCGTGCGATGTGGCAACGTCGCAGTCAGATAAATAAAATGTTCAAAACGTCGAGACTAAACGATTTGGAGGCCTCCCGTATCATAAAACTGCCAAACGCTGCTAAATATATTTAATGTTGATTCATTCACTAGTGTTCTATTAAACTTAGTTTAAAATGAAACTGATAGAAGAATCGTAATGGGCTCGTCTTTAATTGAGAGGTGTGCGCCGCCAAGGCATCCGACGCAGTTGATCAAATCATGTATTGGGGGATTGGGGCCAAAAAGCTAGAAATGCAAGCGACCACTGGTTTTACAGTTGCATACGCGTCGTGGAATCACGGCCAAGAAATAGTTTGGGTGTTTGAATTGTATTCTTAGGAGGGGTAATTCTTCACATGTGTTAGACAATTAGTAGCCATATTGATTGCTGTATTTCCAAGAGAAAACAAATCGACTCTCGCTATAATTGGTTTAAACAGATTTATTTAACCTGGTTCTAGAATACTTTCTCTGGCCAAGGCCTCCTCCAACAACTGAATTGACTCATCGGTTGACCCATGAGTTGACCTTCATTTAAGTGGAGGGGTGGGTAGCACAGAGATGGGTTAGTTTCGCCGATTCTAGGAACTGTAACCTGGTGTGTGTAGGTATTGACCTAGGTTATGATATTGAGGGGTTACGGACTTAACATCTTTGTTAATGTATTGGTGGGGGGATTCTCATATCTTTATAGTTGCAGCTGTTGTGACCGTAAATTTTAACGAGACAAACGGTTATGACTACCTCCGTTCAATAACTACGTTTCATTTCTGGATAATTCGCGTGCAACACTTGACGTTCCAACACCATGTCCGAAGCTCTGTCAACGTTTTTTTAAGTTTGCAAATTTCCCACCAGAGCGAGCACCAACTGATGGACACAAAAGGGCGGTCAGGCAAATGACGGTTTGAACCACGTAACCATGCAGCATTTGTCAGCTGTATTGCTAACAAAATCTAGCTTTCAACTTTCAGTTTCAATTTGTGCTAGGCTGCAATACGATATGTAAGCTGCTGCTTATTAAATTATGGGTGTTTGAAAATGGATGTTTCAAAACTATCGTACAAAGTTTCTAATTGGGAGATTTATGAGAGGTAATTGTCGTGTGTGCGTGGCTTGTCGTGTAATATGCTCGTTATACTGGCAACCAAAATACAGTGTGGATGCTACAACAGACAAGCCCTTACTCCAATCCAATCTCCAGCCAGAGCACAACAGTGACTAAGTAACGATTGCGTTCGGGTTGGGATTATATCCCTCAAATCCCGGAAAAAATATCCCATGTAAAAAAATCCCGAAAAAATTCATAGAAAAAGTATCCCCGGAAAAAAATCCGCAGGAAAAAAAAAACCTATTCACTTTTAGCTAACTTTTTTTTTTAGCAAGAGGAATTAAAAATGTTTCACAAACACTTACTTTAAATCAAAAATGTTGCTATAGTCCAGTTTAACGCTTAGCAGCGCGTCAGGTAGCAATGTCGATGTCTGGCAAAGTGTCTTAAGTCGACAACAGAATGAAGCATTAGAGCTCGTATCCTTATGGAACTCACAGCTGTGAAAGCACAGAAATGAAAACGGATTCAAGTTCTCTTCAACGAAACGAAGTATAATTTGAACTCCAATTCCAGGAGCAAAGAATGTTTTTGTATTTCTTAGTCATATCCGGGAGTGAATGCAGTGTTTAATTGGACCATGTCAGTGAGTGTGTGTGTTTTAATTTGTGTATTATGCAGCGGTTTTATTATTTGGGTTTTTGTTTTGTTTTAGTTTGTCCCCTTGAATTGGAGTTCAAATTATAGGACCAGTAAGTTCCATAAAGCTACTAGCTCTTTTTCCAAATGGCGAAGCCTTTTTTGTGCAGTTAATTTGCTGGCTTTTTCGCTTCCTTTTTATGTATTTGGTACGGCCTGGTTTATCATGTGCATGTTGTTCATTGTTTGCGCAATTTTGATTGAATCTGTTCTTCCATCCTTTAGACTGATTATTTGTGCGTTGTTGATCATGCATATTCCATGTGTTTCGTGGGTGCTAAAAAAAATAATTAATCTAAAGGTGAATAGCGGTTTTTTCCTGGGGTTTTTTTCCGGGAATATTTTTTCTGGGGGGAATTTTTCCGGAATTTCTTTTCTTGGGATATTTTTCCGATTGCCATATCGCTTTCCCCTCACTTCTCTATTGTTGGTTTCCCGTAATAACCGGATCGAAACAATAGAGTTAGAGTACCTTGGCATCGGGAGTAAGCACTTCCATATGGAACTGTGTGGTCGATAGGGTACAACAGTGCGGAGCCTAATTAAGCAACCTTTAGCGGCAAAAACCCCTAGATATGCTGTATGAGTATGATGGTCCGTGATAAAACCCCATCAAATACGCCTTTACTCGTATTGGCAAGGCATATTGTGGAAGTCATGAGTGCACGTCGCTACCATATTGGATTTGGACGATTATGGCGACACTGGAAACTGCCAAGCGTCCTGTGGATAGCGTATCACATCATATTTGGATCATGAGTATGGCTGTACACAACCACCTCTGCACGAGCATCGTCTTGTACAGAAACCTATAACTGCACCACTACATCGTAAGGACACATCATTTTGTGTGTTCGTCTTTCAGAGAACGTCTCCAGATGTCCTCATTGTGGGGGCTGTTCGAGTTGCAGTAATACAAGTCCACACTTCTCAGTATCTTGAGTCTTATTCTCCTCCCCTCCCCTTAAACCACTCTCCCCTCATCACAATTCCTGATATAAAAGAACCCTCCATGCTCTTGGTCGTTATAAGGGCTGCCATCTTGCCCTTCAAGCCCCTTCCGTCCACGTGTTTCGTCATAACTTTTTGTCAAATTAAATTTTCTTTGGTTTGTCAGGGGAGCGTGTAGAGCGATTTGGTGTCCTTGAGCGCCAATTTGGTCTCCTGCTGTTGCGTCAATTGCATTTGACAATGCTTTCCCCACTTTTATTTGATGCCACGAACGCTTTCTCATCTTTTTGGCATTTACTAGATAGTTCCCTTTATAACCAGATCTATCACAACTGGAAGTCAACATAGCCAACACGTATTTTGATGTCTTTAGAAATATACAGTCTGATTAATCTTCTCCACATTCCATTGCAAGCTCGGTGTGTCACCCAATGGTTTCGAAAGGCTTTAATCAAAATTGCCATTTGTTGCAATACCATGCCGTGCATGTCTTAAAACCGGGCAAAGGTTCCGTATCTCTGCGCAGTTGTCGTATTCGAGTTGGTACGGTAGGCCACTACCTAATCAGTTGTACTTTGGACCCTGTGCTGTCTGTGCTCGGGAACCCGCATAAAGCTAGCTTTTCAATCTTTGCGGGGTTATTGAATCGAAAACAAACCATCAAATGCTGGCATTCAGAAGTTAGTCCGCCGCCATGTACTCCAGTAAAAAATATTTTCTTGTCGTAAATCGACGCTGTCATGCCGCAGTCATCGTACTTCGTGTCGCGAGACACGAGGAGAAGACCTGCGTCCGAGTCGTTGCCATGGTTACTACGTATAGACAATTCGAAAGCAGTAAATGCAAGAAGCAGGTTTAGTATTAACCAAGCAGGGCACGTTTATGCAACGACTCACCTTTGCATTCTCGCAGCTAAAAGCTAGAAATCGGCTGAATTTCCAATATGGTGGCGGTTTTAGCTCTGCCATATCCAATGCAAGGGAACACAACAAAACAAATCCCCTAAATAATAAAATCCCTACATACCGATAATACACAAACTAAATGCACCCACACATATTAAATTGTAATCACTTTCCGATATTACCAAGGAATAATAACAATTCTTGTTCCCTGGAATTGGAGTTTAAATTATAGTTCGTTTCGTTGAGATGAACGCTAATCTGTTTTTGTGTAAGCTTTCAGAGCTGTGAGTACCATGGGGATACGAGCTCTAGTGACCTTTACTCTAAACGCGCAGGTGTTTCTTTTTGTGTTCGGTTAATTAATATCTCCTGATTCGTGTGAGAGACCAATAGAATGAAAGGACAATGTTATGTATCTATACGCACGTTGACGGAGTCTTGCAGCTTTTCGAATTTTCGTTCAATCTTTACCACAACCAGTGTAATTTTCGAACACAATAATAAACGCCTACCCTAACTAAGAATGGCGTAAAATATTACCTGTTCCTAGATGGCGTAACGAGCTATAGTCAATTTTTTTGATGCCTCAACTTGCCAGGTTCGCTTCTGACGGTGTCACAGTCGATGCTGGTGCACGATGCTGATACATTTTTTTGGGTTTTAAAACGCTTACAATACAAATCTTACAATTTTGAATTCCGGGTGCCAAAGCTTACCTGACAATTATAACGTTCTGAATGTTTTATTTTTATTCTTATTCGGATTTTTTTTCCCGTGTGAATTTCAAAATCCTTCAGCGAGCAGCGCGGTGGCGGAGGGGGAGGGGGGGGGGTGAGGTATTGACCTTTTAAGATCCCGAATTAAATGAACTGACCTTTAAGACCCCGTATGAAAAGGTTACCTATTCTTGATCATGTTCTGTCTAATGGAAATAATTTGGAAACGAATGGCCATTTTTTAGTTGTGAGTGAAGAAATTCCAGAGGTAGTGGAAGTCCGTCAAATCCAGACACACGCTAGTGTGATGCTCCAGGTACGGCAACAATCATTAGTACTCAATTACAAAACACATCGTAGTAGTACAGCGTGACGTCATACCGAGTCTAATACCTTGAACAAGAGTCCATCACATTTTCAGGGCGCTGGGTAACACATAATACGGTGCAAATGCTGGAATTTGCTTAAAATTTATCGCAACGTCCCAACTGACAAAAATTAATTAGTGTGGGAAAGACTTTGTGGCGGCTTTCAGAGCGAAATATGATATTCAATATGTTGAGGAGGTGGATCTAGAAGCTAGCCTTTCCGCCAACTCGTGTGCTTATTTTACGTAGCGAAGCATTGAGTTCAGTCACCATACCTTTTAGGGTTTACAACCTGGGGGTGTGACGGGAATGGCGAGAGCGGGTGCCTAACAAAATAGTGTTGCAACCATTGTTAGTATTGTCTGCAGCGTCCGTAACTATTGTGGTGTGGTTGTCTTCGATTCTTAAGATCTGTGACAAAACCCTGTGACAATGGTATGAACCATGCTTTAAATTAAACCTTGGTTCTGGAATATCTAATTAAACAAACAACCTTACTAATATACGCGAACACCCGTCGTAGCATTCGGGGGCTGTTACCGTGCCATAACTTAAACAAAAAACAACAGTAGCAAAGTCTTTACGTATCAAATTGGTTGCAGGAAACGTTCGATAACTTGCCACTTATATAAGAACTGACCGTTTGAGCATGAACTAGAACTGCCTGGGAGATCATAAGAAAATAGTGACGGTTAGAAATCAACCAATAAATTTACAAAAAAGTGTTCCTGGTCTAATTATTTGTATAACACCTACTGGAAAAAAAAAAGAAGTGATATATCAAAAACAACACTGGTAAAGAAGCCGCCAGATAGAGAATGGTTCGACCCTTCAAAGGAGTGATATCAACAAACCAAAACATTCGCCAAGTTTCATCACAACGATTAATACTTCTGACGTTAAATGAAAATTTTGAACAGTGTTACTCATCAGATTTTTCATTTATGGAACTTAACGAATTCTTCGATGTGTTGCCATCACTTCTTTAAAGTTCCGAACCATTCTCTACTGGCAGCCTTTACTCGAAATCTAAATAATTGAGGTCACGTTTTGTGAATTTTAAAATAGGGAACTAACGGCTTTAACTTACAATTGCCACATTTAGCAAAACTGAATTAAACGGCGATTTCTACTTGCTGTGTTTTTTGTAACCAACACTGACGTATTGTTGAACACGATAAAAGATCAGCGTTCAATGAACGGGGAGATATAGTCACTTGATGATAAAAGGAATGGAGAATTCTAATTGTCGGATATCCCACGAGACGGAGTATCAACTTAAGGCGCCAGTTCACATTTCGATGGCGTTGCCCGTATTCTAAACACAGCATCCACGTCCCAGATTCTCCGTCATCCAATAGGCTGATGTGGGTCACGTGATCTCATTTTAGTTATGAAAATAGCGGCGCTACTGCGAATAGTGTTGTTCCATTTGAAATTTACCGTCATTTTCTTTATTTTGATCGAAGATTCTACGGTGCTGCATATAGGAGTGGAAAAGATGAAAAGGTGCCTTTAAGTAATTCAGTGTACTGTACAGGTGCTTAGTAATAAACAAGTAATCAGCAGGCTTAGACTTTGGTAATCATCGGGTAATCTTAGTAGTTGGTGATATTCCCTGGTAATATTCAGTAATCCCCAGGTAATGTAAAGTAATGCGATAGCTCAGAAAAATCATTGGTAATCCAGAGGGAATCCGAAGAATTTCATTTTTAGGCCAGTAATCCAGGTAGTAATCTAGTAATCCCAGTATTCCTTGTAGTAATCCAGTTGTTCTAAGTATTCCAAATCCAGTAATTCGAATTATTACTCGTACTAATCTAGTAATCCGAAATGAACCACGTAATCTTAGCTTCGTGATCTTTGTAATCCGAGTTAATATTAACAGGCCATTCGGTGGTAATCAACTGGTAATCCATGCTAAGCTTTGGCAATCGACGTTTGTAAGAAATTTGGGGTACACTGTTTTGACTACACCACCTCGATCCTACATTTGGGGAAAGGAAGCAAAGCCTCTTTAAAGTTTTCTGGTTTCGAAGAGTGCTAAATAGGATTCATGGTCACCTTCGCTGAGGACTACAATAAGAAGCTTGATGCAGCAGAAAATTTGTCCCGGTCCTGCTCTGCAACCACTCCACGACAAAATGGATTAGAAAATTGAAATGTTGTGCACTTGTTGGCCCACATAGTTGGAAGGGGGCACTCCATGTTTTCGACCAGTTACACAACCGTAAAAATTTTATTAGCACTTGTCAGAGCCCGCCAAAGCAGGAGGGTTTCGACCTGGCTCCTCCACAAGCAAGAAAAGGAGACACAGGTCGATAATTTTGAACGCGAGTGAGACGGAAGGTCGGTCGGATTAGTCGGAAATGCGGAAGGGACGAGAAGGATTTTGGTCCCGCTGATCTCGGTTGAGGTGGGTTCAAAGGGGTCAACTCAATTGATGTTGTCGAACACCAGATGAAATCGGATAAGAGTTAAAGGAGAAATTTAGTGAAGAATCTCGAATCTCAATTTCCCCCCCCCCCCCCCCTTTTTGAGCGCGCTCTCACTGTTTATAATCTATAAAGTTTTCCTGAAGGAATGCACTAACTAAATGTATTATAAACTAGCCAAAGCTC
>JAHWFP010031977.1:0-23397 GCA_023313725.1 Lithobius niger
ACCAACACATTCTTGCTGAATGTACTAAAACCATGCATTGCAGCAGTAGAAATCGAGGTACTTATGGAATTCCGTGAGATACCCCCAAGGCCCCAGTGCTTCCCCTGTGTCCCCTCCATGAGGCTGTTGACCAACATATTCTAGTTCGATTTGTACTGCTAAGAATGGCATATGTATCAAATTTCATTCTTTTAGCTCTGTCTGCAAGCAATTCTTGGATAAGCCTTAGAGAGGAGGCAGAGGGTTAATGCTGGGGGGGGGGGGTCTTGGGTTGTCTCTAGTGCGTTCCATAGCTAGTTTGATTTCAACTGCAAAGAATAACTTACACACCAAATTTTAAGCTTTTACCGCGAGCTGCGCAAATTTGTTGGCCAAGCCTCAGGGAGAGGAAACAGGAGTGCGGGTGGCCTTTGGGAGAGGGCATTTTTCATAGGGGTTTCACGGTTGGTTCGATTTCTAATGCTAAGATTGACTTGTGTACAATTCGTGTTTTAGTATGATCAGAAGAATTTGTTGGTCATAAAGGTGAGTGTACGCGGGTGCAGGAAAGGGCCTTCGGGGGTAGCTATAGGGTGGTCCATAGCTAGTTCAATTTGTAAGATAAGAATGACTTGTGTACCCAATTTCATAGCTCGAGGTGCATGATGAGCCCAAATTTAGCTATACTAGACCTAGAGATCGCAACAATGAGCCGATGCTCAACTTTTATAATAATAATAATAATAGTATAAGTTTGTTGCAAACGCAACCGGAATGGCAAGGACCTGATGGTCACTGACTGCCATCCGATATTAAAACTTAAAAATATATATATATATATAAATTACCTAAGGTAAACAGTTTAAAAGTATAAAACAAATACGATGGCTCAGCTGCTAAGGATGGGTTAATGGTATTTGGTTGGGGTCACGAATGCCTTACCACCAAGGTTAGACCTACCAGGGACACAATGGTCCCCAATGGCATCGCCAAACGTGAGGGACAAGTGTGGGGCGGGGGGAGCCAGGTATCATTGTCACTGTTACTTTAAAAAATAAAAAGTGCATCGTAGTCTAAAGCTTGGTCAAAACCAATTGTCAATCGTAATAAAGATAAAAAAAAGTGATAAAAAAAATAGTAATAAATGAATAAAATTTCTTGCAATGATTGCAAAGGTCAACTGGATGCCCGCAAATACGTAGCCTGATCAGTAAAAAACTTTTCAAGGCTATGGTCATGGAGTTTTAGTTTAAAAAAAAACTTAATTTTAAAATATAGCTTTAAAACGTGTTTAGAATTAAAAATACAATAAAAATAAACCATTTTACCCTCCCACAATGCTGAGAAGGAACCGTAACGGGATTGGACCACTGACACCGTCCCGAGGCTAGATGGGTCGCTTCAAGAAAGTGTGGAGGGGTTCCTGAGAAAGTCGAGATCGGAAGATGGACAAGGAGCGAGCATTAACAGTGTCCGAACTCAAGGCATTCCAAATGTGGACAATTCTCACCGAGAAAAAGTTTCTACGACATTCCAAACGAGCAGAGGGAAGGGAAAGTTTCCAATTATGGCCTCTAGTACGTCCGATGGTTGTAGCCAGATCAAAAAATGGTAATGGAACTTCCAGTTGGTGGTTAAGTATCCTGTAAGTCAGGAGGAGGTCAAATTTAATCCTGCGAAGTTCAAGAGGTTCAAGTCCAAACATGGTTAGGCGGGCTTTGTAGGGGGTATCACGGAGACCTGACAATCTCTTGGTGAAACGCCTCTGAATTGCCTCAACAGAGTCAATATCACCCAAGAGAAAGGGTGACCAAACAGGTGTTGCGTATTCAAGGATCGGGCGGACAAACACCTTAAAAGACCACACTCTTGTTGCATTATTGGCCGACTTGAAGCACCTTTCGACGATAGCTAGACGTCTGTAGGCAGCCAAACAAGTCTGTCGGACGTGGGAGGACGATTTAAGATCTCCAGTAAACAAGATTTCCAAATCTTTCACAGTGTCACGAGAAAGGAGTATGTTGTCGTCAAGAAAGTAGGAATTTTTCTCAAAACAAGCACCAACATGGAAAGAGTGGCATTTGTTGAATGACAGTGGAAGTTGCCAACGTTTGGACCAGAGGTCAACAGTTTGGATCATAGACTCAAGGTGGGGTGAGCTTTCTGAAGATAGGATAGGGGCACCGACCTTTAAATCGTCAGCAAATTTAAAACCAAATGCATGATGATTATCGAGAATTAGATCGTTTAGGTAGATTACAAACAAAAGTGGGCCCAAAACAGATCCCTGAGGGACCCCACATGGAACTACCCGTGGTGAAGAAAATGAGTTTTCAGTTTTGACTCTTTGGGTGCGGTTTTGGAGAAAAGCAGCGATCCAAGTTTCAAGGCCACCCGAAATGCCACACTGCTTAACCTTAAGAATGAGCTTACTGTGGACAACGGATTCAAAAGCTTTCATGAAGTCGAAGTAAATAGTGTCCGTATGTATGCCCAGGTCGAGGGCACCAGACCATTGGTCAAGAACAAGTAGGAGCTGGTGGGTTGATGATCGACCCGGCATAAAGCTGAATTGGTCGTCCCGAATCACGGAGTGTTCCTTGAAAAATACTAGGAGTTTATCTCGGATAATCGATTCCGTGACTTTACATGCAGTACACGTAAGGGCAATGGGTCGGTAGTTTGAGGGGTCAGATGCAGACCCCTTTTTAAACACTGGGATAATGATGGCCTGACTCCAAGAAGAGGGTAATACACACTGAGAAAAGGAAAGGGAGAAGATTCTGGTAAGAGGGTAGCATATTTCCAAGCAAAGATTTTACAGCTTAAAACGTAGGTATGAACAAGGCATAGGGACTTTTGAACGCTATTTTAGTGTGCCTGAAATATTCTTGTTGTTGTTGCTCTTGCTGAGATAGGAAAAAACACAGATATTATGTTTATGCATAGAAAAAAACTTTAAGACTTAAAAGAGCAGTTATAATAAATACGTGTGAGCCATAAACATCACACTAATACGTGTAAAATAAGCTCTGGCTTCTTTTTTTGGGATGCTGGAGATTCTTTTAAATGTAATAGGCATCTGTCTTGCATCTGTCTCTTTAGAGCTTAAGTTTTTGTAAGGCTTACATCGATATTTTAAAAGTAAACCATTAATATTAAAAAAAACGCTTAAATTCTTTCCTTCTTCATATTTGAAAGTTAGATTATGACAAAGGCAGTAATTAATGCTGGCCGCTTATCATTTAACTCATTACCTTAATGGTACTACATATTACTTCTTCAGAACGTATAATATGCAATTGTGAATGCGAAATATACATGAAAACTATATCTTCCTTAAGAAAAATTCCTTTTTTAAAACTTATTTCTTAACCACCACATTATTTTGAGTGTTGATGTTAAACAGTTTTTATGTTCATGCTCTAGATTTCCTTTCCACCCACAACGGGTTGAATTACCAGATTGTGACATTAGGAAGAATAATCGCGGGGAATGGAACCTTATGGAAGCATTTTTAACTGGTAATCTTAATACGAAGCCGTGTGCATGCCCACGAAAATGCCGACATCGCACATTTGATGTAAAGGACACACGTTTAGAAACCTGCAACAATATGACCAAGTATGACTTGCATTTTGACGACCCTCATGAAACATTAATTAAGGAACGGTACATTTACGACCTCATAAAGCTACTAAGCGACATTGGTGGTAATTCAGGACTTTGCATCGGTTTTTCATTATTATCGATCTTTGATTTAATCCCGTCTACAATTGGACTCCGTAAAAAGAAGCCTAAATATAGTCAGTCAGATCCTCTTTACAGTAAAGTTGTAAAATCCTATATGCTACTGATAAAATTCAAGAACCACTCAAGACATGGTTATTCATGGAACATCGCATTTTCTTGCAAACGAGCCTGGTTGTTGGTTTGCGTTAGCATGTCCATCTTTGGCATCGTCAATAGGACCATCTACTATTTCTCTAACCCTGTTAGAAGCATTGTAGATATATCCTTTAATGCAACGCTCCGCTCTCCAACTTTCACTATTTGTCCAGGAGACAAGAGGGTCATGGACTTGCAGAAAGAATACGTTAAACTAAATAATGTAACCGGAAAAACTGAAGAAGATACTTGCGGAGTGAAGAAGTGGCAACTTCTAGACTTACCAGGAATCAACGCTACTCATATCTGGATTAACCCTGAAGAGGTAATATAAAATTATTAATAAAACCTCACACGTTACAATGATCCAAGCAATAATTAAAAACGTTCTTCGATGGAAATGACAGAAGTAAGATTCATATCCTACCTCACTTTGTTACATGAGCCACTTGTTCGTATCCAAAGCAACACAAGGTGGGAGAAAGTAAGGGTGCATGCATAATTGTGACGTCATCTGTAACTATGGTATCAGGTGGCCCACTAGACTAAAAACTTCAAGTACAAGTAGAAAATAAATCCACGTTGGTTTTGCACTATCGTTTAGCACTATCAGCGCAGTACAACTGGGTAACTCATTGTTATTAACGATTTGGCTTGTCCTCTAATAAGTAGACATGCCAAATCAAACACATAACCTACACAGGGAAGTGATAGGGCTTGATAGCATACCCTTTGAGCAGTTGTACTGCAACTGTAGGAGTTACTTACTACCCTATGGTCAGACGTAGAATTTTCCATTCCAACAAAGTCTCCATACGACTGAAAAATTGTAAGCCCACTAAAATTCCTCTACTAAAATTACGGCATGAAACTAGCCAATGCTAGAAGAAGTTAAGCTTTCAAGCATTGGATCATGCCTAATTTTATGACAGAATTGCTAGTAGTCTTAGAGTACAGTTTACCATTTGTACAGAAAATAATTTGGAAAAGAAAAGTCCTGGTTTTCAGAGGCGGACTGGCCCAGATCACAGAGGCGGACTGGCCCATGGGACCCACGCCCCAGGCTGTCGGTGCCCCTCCCTCCCCTCTATCGGCTAGATTCAGTTTCCCGATCCTTAATAAAAGAAAATTTTTCGAAAAAATACCGATTTTGCCGAGTTGTATAATTTTTATAATCTAAATTGACTTCTAAAGCATCGGCGTAATCGTATTACAGGCAGATATACTACATCGTTCTCATCAAACTGTTTTAATTTTACCTCCGTCGGGCCGTAACCATACTGCCACGCCCATGCCCTCATGACGTGAAGCGGTTCAGGACTTGTCTGCTGCTATTAGAAGCGCGGGGCTGCTGACTCGGTTTCGGCTAACTGGCCGGCATTGGTCGGCGGGGCGCCACAAGGACCGTATGACCCCGGGGGGGGGGGGGTGGAGATTATCTTACGATCCCCTGAATTAGGGAGAAAAATTTTAAATGGAGCTTTCAAATGTGGAAGCTTTTCTCCAGCACACCTCAAGTTGTACACTAAATATGTTCACTTAATCCAACCGCAAATGGCCAATGGCTAGCTGTGGGCCTGCTTACATAATTCTAACTGAACTCAGTTTAATTTAATTTGAAAAGAAAATGTCTAAAAAAACATGATGTAGTCACAATACGTTTTTTCGAAACCTGCCATCCTGAAGAACAAATAAGAAAAGTAAGGATAATTTGCTTTTTTACGCTATTTCAGTGCTCGCTGGAGGCCAGAAACAGGTACTGAAACAGAGTAAAATGCTTCAACTTCCGGGGCTCCGCCCCGGACTACACTGGGGAAGCTTACAGAGCACCCCCAGACCCTAGGCTGAGTTTGCCAGACACGTAGCAACAGTGCCCCCTCCCCCTTGGAATAGTGCCTCTTAGAGATCCATACCTGTGCTTTTTGGCTGCCTGTCCGCCTCTGCTGGTTTTGCTTCTAACATATCCTTACAAATGTAAGCTTTTATATCCAATGGTTTTTAGTAACGGTTTTGTGCCTATTTATTTTGGATATACTGGTGTATATTTTCAGAGGAACTCTTCAGCCATTGTATTGTGCTTATGTCGTTTCCTTAATTAGAATGCTGATGTACGTATACCAAATTTTAGATACTTGAGATATGAGGTATCTGAGATCAACATGATTTGAGTTCAAAAACATTTTATTTCAACAAGATTTGAGCTAAAGAGATAAGAGCTAGTTGACATTTAATTATGCTGTGTGAAATATTTATGTTTTGATATATTTGGGACATGCAAGATTTGAGATACTAGAAATATACATCAGCAATAGTTGAGATAAAAAGATTTTAAGTGTTTGACATATGCGACTTTTGAGATATTGGATTTGTGATTAGATGAAATTTAGATACGAGTTACATGAGATTTCCAATATAGAAAATTAGCGATATTTGTGATATACGAATTTAATATACTTCAGAGATATGATTTTTTATATCTTTGAGATATAGGAAATTTGCGATAAATGAGATGTGCGATATTTGAGGTAACTAAGATATAGCAGATTTGAGATAGGAGTTTTGGTTTAAGAGGTAGTCGACAGTTGAAATAATTTAATAATTGAGTTATATGGAGCTTGTGGCCTCAGACGTACAAGATACAAATAAACTGGGGTATACCAGTTCGAGGTATAGTAACTTACTTCATTTGGGATATTCGAGATTTGAGATGTTTGAGTTATACCAAATTTGGGACATTTGAGACATACAAAAATTGCTACATTACTATATACGAGATTTAAAATATCTTTGCCCCTGTCGTATTATGACTAAACAGTCGAACATCTAGATGTGGACATGCGTGGCGGAACCTAACACCTGAAAGTTGTTACTCAGTACAGCAACCATTTTGTAATTTCGTATCTGAAACATCTTGACATTTGACATCTGATGCGACAATTTTTGTCTTCAAGTGGTTTTGCATAAGATGTTCGATGTGGTGCACAGACCGCCTAAGAACAAAATAATTAGTAAGGAATCGTAAACTGCTTACTTTCATTTGATATAGTTCTGCTGGCTGTCAAGATCTAAAAAGTTCTCTTGCTGGACTCAGTCTACACAATGATCGAATTTTAAAAGATACTGATTTTGTCACAATCGTACTAGCGGATATTTGGCTACTGACAGGCGACATAACCACAAGTACAAGAACAACACCGCTTGTTTTCTTTATATAATTTTTTATTTGTTTCATGCTAGGTTTTATGGGTTGTCCGTTGTTTTTATAAGATAAGAAAGTCGTAAATGTATTTTCGTGGGCAAACATTAAGTGTTTTTATTTTAAGTCAGTTTGGGTGGGTGTATTGCATGCGAGAACCAGATTTTAGGAAGAGTTGATATCTTTCTTATTTAGTATTACTGAAATTATTAAAGAGGCAAGCGAATTTCCTGAGTTAATTTCAGTTTAATTTTAATATAAAAACTGGCGTGAATTCTGATCAAACTTTAAGAGCATATTTCGTCTACCTTTCATCAACCTTTGTTCCCATTAATTCATATTCCATTCTTACTGCTACATTACCTAGTGTTTTCAGTTGTACTTCATCCAATTGCCTGAAATGTTAATAAAATGCTTGTTGCTGCAGGTGGCAAATAAAGGGTCATGGATTGGTTACTATAAGATTGTGTACTTACAGGATGGAACTTGCGTAGATTATGATAACGGTATGACATAATTTATTATAAAACCATTGGTTATTGTGATTTTATTAATTTCATTGGAAGACGTGGCAGAATGTAACCTTGATTTTCTACCCTGCTTGATATGCAAACATTTTTTTTAGGCGAACGAGTAGTACCAGCTATACGTAATGTTTGGGAAAAAAATGAATATCGTCAGATATGTGGAACTGTTTACCAGAAAGTAAGATTTTATAAAATTATTTAAGGCACTCTCTGTATCGTTCATCACTGGTGATGGAAGCATCAGAAAAGAGCAAAAAATTATTTATGGCACTGCATATTGCCCCTCCCCCATCCTCCGTGGGTAGATTCCCCCTTCATAAAAATTTTTTCAAAGGTTAATAGGCGAAAAGTAGTGAATAGAGCAAAAATATTATCAGGAATGGTCTGTGCCTTAACCCTTTACTTCTGCAAAATTGTTGTACAATGTCCCTAACATAAATCCTTGATATAAATCCTGGCAAGTTATTTCATACAAACGTGAGGTCTGGATTTCCGAATGGTTGGAATGGTTGGAATGGTTCCGAGTGCTGTTTCAGGTTAGGCACTGCAAGGTACTCATGAAATTACTAAAAATGATGAAATTTGTGCTCCAAAGGTCATGGACCCATTTAACCCAGACTGAGACCCAACAGCTCTGCTGAAAACACAGAATATGCTTAGGAAGGGGATGGAAACTGTCACTCCCTCATATGGACACAAGCCCATGACACACTAATTTCTGATTTCGATTCCTCAGTGAAATTCTCCCGATATCTGATGTACTGATAACACAGGTACCGGCACACGTGCAAGTTACTTGCTGGTGGAGTGGAACTTATTCGACGGGCTTCCTGATGGAATTGAAAATGCCGCTTGGGAAACACCATGGGGTCACTGGCATCTGCCCAAGACTTAAGACGTGTGACATTTCAGAGGCCATCTCCCAAAAGGACTGGTGCCTATCACGGATATCCCCATTAAACACGCTGCTTTTTGCCTCCCCAGTGTCATAAAAAACCATTGCCAAGCCTAACTGGACTGTCCAGCATGCAGTCACACAGCCTACTGAATGAATAGGTGCTGCTGGCCATTTGCCAACGGTGTCTCTAAGACACCCAGCATATAGCGTAAGCATCGGCCCAGTCTTCTAACTTGACTGTACGGAGACCAGGATTGTAAAAACCATAAACCGAACCATAAACCAAGCGCGCATAAGCAGTCTTTCTGCGTGCAAGGGATCGGTAGAGGCAAAGCTTGACCATCTCATGGTCATCCTATCCCATAATATGCCCAAAAGACCCGTAAGATGTCCCCAGAAGGTCCCTTCTCTTTAAGTTTGTGCAAGTGTGAAAACCAAGACAACATAGAATCGAACTATGAACATAGAATTATATTTTGTCCTTGGAAAACCAGAAACCAATACTGCGGGCAGCACTGGACCCTGTTATTGCAGCTGCAGCTACCGCTCACAGGTCTGCATAGGAGCTGCCGAAAAGCAAGGCCTAAATCAACAAACAATGACTGGCAACAGCAGCTCGCTGGACGGCGCGGTTGATACGGATGGCAATAAGATGACATTCTTGAGGCACACAGTGTCGTAATTATAAGGATCAACAAACACACGAAAGAGCAAAACTTATGAATGGCTCTGGTATTACAGAATAAATATCTTATCACTTCTTAAACATATTTATGATGTGCATTGATCCTTTTTTAACAGATAAATCAAGCAGGTGCAGCTGTGCCACCCTGATTGGGCTGACCTTAACATCATTAAATATAAATGAACGAAACACGGTATTACGTCAGGAATTTTTCAGAAAGTGGTCCTGATCTGCTATGGAGTCCCCTTTAAAAAACCATGATACACCACAGAAAACCAGAAATAGGCAAAATAGAAGAAACAAAAAAATGGGATTAAAGACAAATTTATTTTAATGTATTTTCTGTTTTTGCTAGCCCGATAATTTTGTTCTGTGCTACCCTGGAAATTGAAACTGAAGTCTAAAGGCTAAACTGAAACTTTTGTAGTGTACAAAACGTCTAGATTGTTTTCCCTAAAACGTATGAATCGTAAGCTGTTTGCAGTAAAGGTGTTATGGGTCAGAGCGACATTTTTTAAAGTCTTCTCTTTCACTGCATTGAGTGGTGGTACAAAGCTATTTTTTCCTTTTAAATTTAGATATTACCTGCTTTAGATCCTCTGTAAAATAGAGCAACAATGAGATATTACCTGAATATTATTGATTTTACGAGGTGGCACCACTCTTTGCTCACACTGGTCGAATCAAGTACTGTCCTGAGAATTCACCAATACAAATAAAAACAGATACTAACATATTTCACTTGCCTTTTGAACTTAAATATTAGACTACCTGTGCAGAATTGAACCATCGACCTTTGAGACCGAAGGCTGAAGCCCTACTACTGAGCCATACTGATATATTCTGTGTCAACATGGCTCAGCGGTAGGGCTCCAGCAATTTGTCTCATAGGTAGTGTGTTCAATCCAACGCACACAGCCTGACATATAAGTCCAAAAGGAAATGGAAATAGGTTTGTGTCTGCATTTATTTATCACTAATTTAGCTAATTTAGCTTTTCGTCCTGTTTATCATTAATCTAAAAGTACCTAGCAATTTTGATATTTGTACTTCCCTACTGCATTTGTTAATCGAAAATTAAATAAATATCACCTAATCCAAATTTTAAAAAATACCATCTGTATACTCTAGTATTGTTTTTTTTAACTTTTATGTAAAAGAGATTCTAGAGTACACATAATGGTTTATGCAGGTATAGCAAGTACACCACGCATAACCACGCACGATTGCGATCACATGTGTGCCCCTGTTTGTAAGGTAACTTTATAATTTGGTCATAGGGCTATATTATTAGGTATACACATTCATCAGGGGGAATAATTCGAGGGTTTTAAAAATGCTCAAGTCTAGACCAACATTTTTATTCTGTCAGTATCAACGTTTTAGTGTAGCTAGAGGAACTTATATTTTTCGTTAACAGCTGTTTATCATTGATACCTCTTTTAAAACATTAGGAAAATACTAGTAAAATGTAGGCTAACATCTTTGAATTTCTTTAACATGTTTGTAGGGTTTATTTAATAAAGTTGCATTTATCAGATAGCTTGTTATTTTCCACACTTACTAAACTAAGGTTTCCTGATTGTTTGTTAGGTTTACCTGAAACCGGCAACAAAGTACTACGATTATTTTACCTATCGGTACTTAACTGAGGGCAATCTGCACCAAATCATGTTCATTGTGAAGGTACGTAGACCTACTATTGTAAAAAAGTAAGCCATAATATAAATTATGTATTTTCAAACATTATAAACCTCATCTGTAAGGTAACCTGGAGTTTGGTCATTTACTAACAAATAAAGAAACATTTTGGTTGCTCATGTGTGACATGGCCTGTATTAAAAAAGTCTCATAGCTTTACATTTTATTTCCAACTCTTAATAAAAAAATAAAAGTAAATAGGCTTCAGTTTTCTGCATCCAAACTCCAAATTCCTTTCTGGATTTTCATTAGAAAATCTTGAAAGAACGAAAGTAAAGCAAGAAACATGTCAGCTTCTACTTTTTTCAATATTTGTTTGGCTAAAACTGACTTTCACTTGCACGTGTAACTATACAGAGCAAACAAAAAAATTAAATTTTTTTCCTTTTTTTTCTCAATGGCACAATTTTTGAAACCTAAAAACTAACTGCTCCAACTTTGTATTTGCGTATTAGTATCCATTAAAGTGTATTCACTGGGTTTATTAATTCCTCCCCCCCCAAAAAAAAAAATAAAATTAAAGAGAATAAATGGTCAATTGTGCTACCCTGCACGTCTGTAAGTTTCTCTAGCTTAGCTAAAATTAGGCAGCCATCACAACGTGACAGGTTCATTTGGGCCAGGAGGGAATGACTGGGTGACGGGATTTGGTTTGGTAAACGTTTTGTTTGCAAAATACTTAAACTGAAAACTGAGGAGGGTAACATTTCGAACACTGGTATGTTTTCTGCTTCAATAAATAATTGTCACTTACTGGTTACCATTTGCACAGCATGTGTCGACCTACTAAAATGGTGTAACACTATTATTGTCAGTTCATTTAACATCATAAATTTTGAAACAATTGTATTTATTAAATCTAACATGATCACGATAGCTAGGGCCGTAAAGATAATTCTAGTTGTTTTAATAGGCTGATCTAGACACACGCTAGTGTGTCGTGCCAAGTTAGGCAACAATTATCACAACAAACATCACATCAATTCAATTGTCGAGGTTGTAAACCATTGTAGCGCAGCGCCATAGCACCAGTGTCTTACATCTTGAAGCATAGTTGGGCACATTTCAGGTACTTGGGGAAAATCAATAATGCGGTACAAAAGCTTAGATTGTGTTGAAATCAAGAGCAATGACCCACCTGACAAAAATTAACTGGTGTAGGAATGCCAGCTAAGCTGCTTTCAATGCAAAATCTGACCCTCAATAACGTTGAAAATGTGTAACTAGCTAGCTAACTAGCTAGCTACTAGCTAATTCTAGTCCGCTCATCCCCATGTTAATTTCCATAGAACGATTATTCATCGTTACCGAGATAACGGGAAGGCTTCCAGCTATGAAATTGGACGAATGGCTGCAGTACGATACGAATTGCACATCTTTTTTGGTTTGGAGCCTAGGGGTGTAACGAGGATGGCGTGGGATGGCGCGTAACTACGAAAATATTGAAATAACCATTGTTAGTATTGTCGGCATCATCTCTCATTGGACAGCCAAAGTTCGGACAATGACAACGTGTGTACGGACGTGCGTGCCTAGACACAAACTAGTGTAGCACGATAAATCGAAGCAACGTTTCCAAAGAAATTGTATTCACGTCCAGTTCACGAAAAATAAACCAACTCTAAAAACAAAGCAATATAAACAAAGCCAAAATCTGGTGAAGAGGACACTAAGTTGAGAGTGGATCGGCCTTTCAAAGGAGTGATAAGTGATATCAACACAACAAAACTAACGAAATAAAACAAATTACAACAAAATTAAAACCAAACCAAAAACCTATAAAGAGGTGACCAAGTTGAGAACGGTTCGGCCTATAGGCAAAAGGTAATATCAAATTGTGGAAAACCAATTTCTTGTTGACGTGCCACTTTATTACACATCTGCACGGTAGTGCAGTTTAGTCTAATACACAATTTAAAAAAATGACTGATATATTAAAAACCAAAACTGGTAAATGGGGCCGCTAAATTCCCGAATGGTTCGGCCCTTCAAAGGAGTGATATCAACACACCAAAACATTCGCCAACTTAATCGCACCGAATAATACTTTGGACGTTTAATGAAAACTTGAACATTGCAACCCAAAGTAGCAATGTTCTAGTTTTCATTTAACATTCGAACTATTAAGCGATGCAATTAACTTGACGAATGTTTTGGTGTGTTGATATCACTCCTTTGAAGGGCCGAACCATTCGTAGCTTGGCGGCCCATTTTTACCAGATTTGGTTTTTGATTTGATACGATTAACACTATGAAAAGGGATCCTGCAAAAACACTTCCCAGAACTAAAAGAAACACTCTGGCTTATTCTGGACAACACATTGGCTCTTACCATGCTGTGCCTTACAAACGAGCCAACCTGGCTAAAGTTGCCTATTGGTACCACAAATTAGCAAACTCAACACAGAATCCAACAAAGGTATCTCTGAAGAGATGTATTTAAAGGAGACGTCATCAAGTTCTTTTGAATGCTCCAATGATTTACCGAGTTCTGATAGTAAACCATGCTTGAGGGCAACCTAATAACAAATAGTATGTATGACATCAAGCACTAAGAAAAACTCTCCCAAGAAAGGCAAGTATGGCCTAGTTAACTGATGGTTCTGGAGGGCAACAATGGTCATAGGTTTCTATTCTCAGCTTGACTTCCACCACTTACCACCCACTAGGCATTGGCTAATACTGGCACCAGTATCGTCTGATATTATTGGTAGCAATATAGGATTAGAATCGATCACAGACAAACAAGCCGATGATGAACAACTTTTGTATAAGACACGATAAAGGCATGCAGTTTAGGGATTTTAAAGCAGGATCATAATTTCCAATTTCCTAATTTCCTGAATAATTTCCTTGTTCATATTTGTAGACCAGGACGGTTTAAATACTCCTATAAAATCATAACCAAACTGTAACTGTAAACTGTTAATACCCCCAAAAATGACCACAACTGAACTGGAAGAGAAATCTGAACTGGAAGAGAAATCTAAACTGATATCCTTCCGTGAACCCTAACTAACACTGAACCAATAAAAATAGTAGTTTGTTTTGTGGTTCAACAGCAAGCATTTGATACTAGATCATAGATAGTAAATAATCTAATTTTTTCTTGAGATAATAGATACTTTCCATTAAAGTATTAATGACACAGTAAACATTTCAAATTCGAAGATGAATAATAGGTCGTAGTAATCAGATATTCTGTTCTGATAATAGATACTTTCTATTAATGTGTTAATGAAATAGTTAAAATGTCAAATTTAACTAGACCAAGTTTAAATTGTCTTATCAGATTTTTATAGTATATTTGTTCCAACTATCATGTTAGCTGTCAGTGAATTAAACCTGCGCTCCTCTACTTATGAAAAGCACTCTCTAAATCTATGCCTTCTTCTTGAAACTGAATCAAACAGGTGTCGGAGATTATTTATGTACACGGTCGGCCTCTTTACGGATAAAGTGATTGAAAAAAGACATTGGTGTTAGATTTGATAGGTTAAAAAGGGTGTCAGTTAATACCTACCACTTAATAAAATTTTTCTTCTTTTGTAAATTAATATGATCAGTAGTTTGCTCCAGACGACTTAACGCTACAGTAAATTAATAATAAGGAAAAATCTACGTGCTACTGCCTAGTGTTGAACCAAAATTGCTGATTTTCCTTTCAAGATGGATCAAGGGGAGAAACTAGTACACTGGTCGATTATCTGACATATCTTTTATTTAATCTTTAAAAGCGAGGTCTTATAAGGTTATGCAAATTGAGCCCTATTTATCGCTAGCTAAGCAACGGAAGAATTACTACAATAACACTAACTGGACATGTTTATGCACCTTTTAGGCTGACTAAATGAAAAAAAAAATATTTGGTACAAAAGCCGCTCAACAACCCAGTTGCAGATATACAGTATATAAAAACCACTCCTTTGATATCACGTGCAATGGGTGAGCCCTATCACATCCAATTGTAGATTCGTGGTCTCTTAAGAAACAAAGCACGTCATGGGTTTTTCATTCGTATTTGAGTGGGTTCAAAAGCACAGGATCTCGTGATATTAAAGCAATATTTAAAATACTATGTATGACCATGCTGAGCCCCTTTGTCACTTCAGTGATTCACTTTGTACGACGTAGCAATAATTAATAATTATTTGCTTACCACATCTTTAGGAAATAAAAACGGGGAAAGCCTGTGTTTCTGAAGATGATTACGCTGTGTGCAAAAACAAATGTCTGGAGAAGAAACTATGGAAACGAATTTACTGCAGGTAACTATTTTTTCGCATGTAACGTTGCCGGCAGTCATAACATCGGCATATTTTATCATGCTGTGCAGGAGGATAAATAAAACAAGTCAGTGGGGAAAACGGCAGATTTCAGTGTATTGTTATTATTATTATTTTATTGTCTGTACGGTAATTTCTTCTGTCCACGATTTATTATTGCTATAACCTATCATTATGATAGTGTGTAGTATACTGTTACTATTTTCATTTTTGCTTTTTTGATCTTATTTTCTGTGCAACAATTTATTTGTCTCCATAATTTGATATTATTTCAATCTCTAATTTCTGCAGAGTAATAGTGGTATTATTATTACGTCTTTTTTGTTGTATTTGCTACAGTGAACTGTTTCCTGTGTAAATCAAATTTTGGTGTTTCCAGCCTGTATGCACTGTATGCCTACTTTTCATTCCGAGCATATACAGTGGTTTCGGTTATTGTCTTTGAACTCTGTCCAGCACAGTATAAGCCCGAATATATTCCACTACTGAGAGTTTACTTTTCAGTCCAGCAAAATAGGGATTTCAAGTACCAACCGTACACCAAGTTATTGACTATTCCATTGCCAGAATTTGCACACCCATTACAACTTGGTAACTTTTTTAATCTTTGAATTGGTAAATTTATGCCCATATGTTACTTTCTGAATGCCAATTTTTTCAGTCCACGATTTATAATTATATAGTCTAAATAGAACTATATAGGAATAAGTCTAAATAGGATTAAACTTAAATACGACTAAATATCTATTGGTCCTAAAAATCATCTCATGTGACGTAATTAGCCTCGGTCCTGTAACCAAGAGATACAGGCATAACTTTTTCCTTCACACGGCCTCTCAACCCTACTATAGCCCCAATGCTAAACCTAGATTGTCCTAGTCATAAAGGCTAGTGGACCTACCACGATCTTCACTTGGGAATGATTTTACATATTCTTTGATACAGTAGCATCTCGAACGTGCAAAGCAACATCGCTTGTAAATGCATCATTGTAGGATTCGGCCACTGGTTAGATGACCAACTAGCTACAGCGAAGCTACGGCAACGATAATGCTGCAGGCTACATCAGACTGTAAAATATAGCCGAGCTATTTAACTGTGTTAGATTGTAGCATTGCTTTGCTTACACCTTAAACTTCACATAGCATCTTTTACCCGACTACACTTCCCAACCCTAACATTCATTTTTCATAAAACCGTGTTCCAGAAACCAAAATAGGCATTAGACTGTAATGGCAGAAAGGAGCGCCCGTACTAACCGTCTATGAGACCTACAAGGTGTGGTAACCAATATTTACATGCCTTGCTGAGGAGAAACAATGGCTATCAGAAATATTAGATGAGCCCCCACCTTACGCTGCGGTTGCCACTCTGGAACAAGTTGGTGAGTGCAACCAAAGAAATTCAGAATGATTATGCGGACAATGGCACCCAACTTGACGGTATATTTCGAGACGCAACGTGTCACCACAGAAATCCTGCCGCAAGTGATCAACCTTGTGAACGGTCAGTACCTTTGCGCAAATACATATGCTAATAGAACTATGACCATCAGGATGAATATCAGCGAGGACCTTATTAGCTAGGTCCGCTGAGCAAGAAGCTTGATTGCCTAAATCGTAGTGAAAGGCTATGCACTGACACGGAATCAAGGTTTTATCTGGCCACTGAGAGGTATCCACCACTCTTCTTTAAATGTGAATAGTGAAACTCCACTTTGCTCTGGTGGGCCTCTGACGTTCCGAACCTTACAAACCGAACTGACAGTAGCCTAAATTACCGTTGTCAGGTGGGGACGGTGTTTTTACGGTATTCGTATAATCATGACGAGTCGCTACCTTACCAACAGAGCAAACTATTTGATTTAAAGAATAATACTACCCAACTGGTAATCCTTGGCACTCTTCAACTTCAGAACGGCAAAGTCACTCAAATGAGCCTAGCAAAGCTCCAGATGCAGAACGAACTTTGTATAACTCGCAGTGGCTACAAAAGATGGCATCACAACAACTTGCAAACGTAGAGTAGGAGAATTTCCTCTAAGATCGTCATATTGACTGATTTAGACAACGTCGCCGCCAAAGAGGGCCATACTGCATAAAGTGTAAAACAACTTCCCACATAAAAAGTAAAAAACTGCACCATTTCCAAATACTAAAGACTGTTTTAATGTTTACTGCACAATTATCTCTTTTGTCAGAAGAGTTTTACCGAAATTTTTTTTCTAATTCTTGAAAATATTTAAAACTGAAATAAGGAAGTAATGACTAATCTGATATGAAATTGCCTCAAAGCAGAAAAAAGAAAGTTGAAATCAGTAGTATATACATATATATATTCTTTAATCTTTGGTAAGATCACATGCAAAGTGTAATGATTAATGGAGCTCCCTCCCTGTAATGATTTATCATTTAAACAAATTATTTTCTGACTTTACAGATTACCTTACATGCCTGATTCACCTTTGCGCATGTGCTCCAACTCTGAAGCTGGTAAACATTCCTACTTGACGTACTGGGAATTGTTCAGCTTGCCATCAAGTGCAGAGGATTGTGACTGTTTGCCTCCATGCCGAATACAAATCATTGAAAGCAGGGTATTCACAGCTTCTCACCACCACTTGACCTTCAGTTTTGGTGCAAGCCATAATATAGTTGAGACGTACATGAAGACGTCATCTTACTCTCTGGTGGCATTTCTTAGCGATGTCGGCGGTTGGCTGGGATCTACATTGGGCATATGTATATTAACCATCTTCGAATCAACGTTAATTACCTCCGCGAATTTGCGTAAGATGCACTCAATGAGCCAGAGGCGTGATGGCTTCACTTTCCAGGTGAAGCCTGCACGGAAATAGCAGCCCACTGAACGTTGTCCCCCTCTGTACTCTTCCCAAGAATTGGCTAGAACAAATCCTACCAACAAAAAATTACCAATTTCACCCTGAACGAACTTCAGTACAGTCCGAAAGAATTTTGGGTTTCTTATTTAATGAAGTAGCACATGGAAAAAGCAACAAAAATGAAAAATCACGTTATTCACCCTTTATTGATTCCGTGGCAGCCATCTTTGATGACATAATGAGGGCAATCCGGAAGTAATTTAAGTGGGCACCATATCAAAAAATTTTCCATTTTTCGCGATAAACATATTCTGACATATTAATGCTATTTTGCAGAATGCACGATTCATCTAAAATTTGCTCTTTTCCACTTAACTAGATTAGGTACTATAATTAGAGGACCTGTAAAGTCTGTTTTATATTCAGAATGGAGTTATTCACATTACGCACATTGGATAGATTTAAAAATTACAGTTGTTCCTAAGAGTTCCTTGATAAAAAAAAATTCTGCGGAATAACTGCAGAAACAATTTGCAGCAAACCTCAGAAATAATCAGCAGTTATTTGGCCACTTTCTGCAGATTTGAAACTGCAGTCTTTCTGCAACAGAGAAAAAAATTTTGTATTCGAAACCTTAGTAGTCATTTTTGCTGCCACTATGCTGGACAATTATTTATTATTTTAAACATACCATCGTCCAATCTATACACATACCTTTCTATTTTACTCTTAGCCTACTGTGATAGTTGTAATTCAGCATTACCTATCCAAGCACTAAGCTTAATCTGTATGGGTCAGCATTTTGTGGATATTCGGCAAAGTAATGCAACTGTTGACGTGCCTTTAAAGAGACATTTGGCAATATTAGTTCTAGACACTAACAACCCTTTTTTGTCCCATCCAAACACGTTCACAATTTAATAAGTGAAACAACTTTACATTTTTTTGCAAAATCTGCTGGAATTCTGCAGTTTTTTTCTTCAGCTTTTTAGCCAATCAACATACTTTGTAAAACATGTTTGCACCTGTATTTATTTAATACTTACTAAACCATGTCTGAACTTGCGGGGGTCATATCCATTGCGACAATTGTCACATAATTTTATTCATACGGAGTTAAATAAAGTTAAATATTTGTAAATCAAATAGTAGTACACATATGAGAATAGCACATGGTACACGTATAACATTTATTCAACATCTACAATGGAGGTAAGTAAATAACATGGGGTTTAAAAACATAAACACAAAGATTGTAACGATGCACACTAAAGAAAGTATTATCATTTAAGTTACAGTTATGTATTTTTCCTAATCTTTGAACACATTTTTTAAATATGACAGATCTTTTACTTTTCAATATTAAGGATATTTTATATTTGACTAATAAAAAATATAGGCACTGTGTATTAGGGTGGAGTGAAAAAAATTTTTTTTTTCATAATCCTAATAGTGACCAAAAGTTGCCTAATTATTAGTTGATTCTCCTCGTAAAATATTTCCGAATTTAAAAAATTTCTTCTACCCTCTACCAAAGGGTAAAGTTTTCAATATATGGTAAGTTTTACTGAGTTTTACTAAATTTTTTAAAAGAAATATTTTTAACCCAATAAATTCTAATGGCATTCTAAAATTGCTACCTGGTTAGTAGACTTACCACAAAAAATATTTTCTAATTTGAGTAACACCTTCTGCCCTTTACCGAAGTCCACATTTTTCATAATTTGGTGATTTTTTGAAAGAAAACTCAAATAATTAGTAAATATAATCAGTATTTTGAAAAATGTTGTTTAATGCACTTGAATAATTAGCCTATTACTAACATTAAATAGGTTTAGTAATGTTAAAAAGTTGACACTTCATTGCACAATAATGCACATATCGGTTATTACAGTATTAATCATCATTGTCTGGTTCGTGGTGGTCGACAGTTGTGCAATATTCATTCTTTGTATTGAACACCGGCATTATATTCCTGGCAGCTATCCTAGCCCAAATAAAGCCATCTCGAGCTTCTTGTCCTATGACTGACACAGATGTCTCCGTCACAGTTTTCACGAACCTTTCTACTGCCTGGGTGTGGTTGGGGAATGGAAAAAAGTCAACAGTTGGTATTTCAATGGTTTCCACTAATTCTTTCAAAGTATCTTCAGACATTGATTTTGTTAGAGGTGGTTCTGTTGCAGTGCATGAATGTCAGTCAATCAGATCAATGTAATCTTCCGCTTTGAAGTTAAAAGGGGGTATCTCTAAAACTCTAACCTCACGTTGAAATTGTTTGCTTGCTCTTGCCCGCATTATTCGCCGCATTCCTAGTTCTCTTACATGCTATCTGTTATCTGTTAGCATGTTGAGAATGATGTTTTCAGGATGTCCGAAGAATCCATTTCTTTGAATCACTGGGTCTACAACACTTCTCAACTTTTTTGGCAGATAGCGGGACTTACGGATTGTCTGCCATAAGTGATTTGCACCAACATTGCATGATGGCTTTGATTTTATTGCAAACCACATGGGTGCATAAACCCTCATTATGAATTTCACTAGTATTTTTAGAGTATCACAAGGTTTCTCAGCAGCAACATAAAGGCGTAATACCCGATTTGCCAGTGTGAGCCAGCGAGACATAACAAGCTTTCCTGGCTCGCGATGCAACAGAGAAACAGGACAGTAACCACTGCTAACAGCAATGCAAATATCGTTTAAGTATTACTGATCTGCACGCAAGTATTTGATGTTAACACTAGAAAAATCACATTCTATCTTTTCAAATCCAGTAACAGTCAGCTTTTCACAGTCTTTCAACATTGTGCCAACGGGGGCCTGTGGTGGCACCATCACGATATTCAAAGAGATGTCGCAGCGGTAATTCATATCCATGTAGTAAACATACAAACCAATGCGGCGGATGCTTGAGATGTTCTTCAAGAAGTCGTATAACACCATTTTTCTTACCGGTATTGACTGCAGTTCCATCACACCCAAGTGTCACTAGATTATCAACTTTTGTGTTATTTTCTTGTGTAAAAGCTATAATGCTTTGTATTATACTCAGAGTAGAACCACTGTCTGGAGTAACGTGACCAAAATATCTTGAACCTGGTTCTTGCACAAGCGTTATGTGTTCCTCCTTAGTAACTCTTCGATGAAACTTCCCCTCCACATTTTCATTAATTAGAGATTTGTCCTTTCGACCATCAAAATATACACCCTTGATTTCAGCATTAGCACTACTACATTCTGCAGTAACAACATTTCTGTACCTCTTCCTTTCTCTCCGAATCTTACTCCTGTCAATAACTGCACTGCAATCCTCTTTCGGGCGCTAATGACCAAGTTGTCGACGCGCCATTAAGCCTCAATTCCCCCCCCCCCCATCCCCTTTCGTTACAATTCCATAATCTTGCAACACACTAGTTGTTAAATCTGCAACAGCTCTATCCGAGAGCGCATATCGATCTGAAGCTTTGGCTACATTTTGCAGTTAACACCTCTGTTGAAATGATTGGCCATATGAGGGCCTAGCACCCAGTTCGTCATCATCAAGCGAAGCATCCACTTCCAAGTCACTGTAACATGAAGACGAGCTTATAGTTTCTACATCTGGGACTGCTAGTGCCGAATAAGGAATATGAGAAGCTGATGTTGAAGGTTGTGTTTCTCGTCTGTGAGCCTCTTGTCGTTTATTGTTCTCTAGCTTTCCTAACTTCCTTTCGTATCAAAGCCTTTGAAACTGGGATGTCAACTGTCCCGATCATCATCTTTCTGTATGTTCTCTGGTCATGGAGGAACTGTTGTTCAGCAACTGGGACCTTCTTGGATTTTTCACACGAGCAAGATGAGAATTGAATGCACTTACACGCTGCAATGTAAAAAAGCGTACTTTTGGCTTCTTCCCTGAAACCTTTAACCTTAGCTTCATAAGCTGTTTTTTGTTTAACCTCAGGGTATCAAACAAGCTTCAGATATTTGTCATGATGAAAACGATTTAACTGAACATTTCGAGGTATTGTCACAGTGGGAATCGATGCACGAAACCATATTTCGCTAATTTTTGTTGCCAGCAAAGAGGCTACTTCTGCAACAGTAGGTTCCTTATTAGCATTGGTTTCATACTTGAGATCATGTCTTATCAACAGGTAGTCTAGGAAAATATCCTCAAGTGTAGGCAACAGATTAAAGTTCATTTTCTTATGTTTACCAAAGATGGAACAAACAGGAAGCGTTCTTGACTTAGATGCGGCCATTGTGAAGTGTCCGGATTATGTTGACTAATACAGGCTATTAGTTGTTTTCTTACCATTGGCTGTTTTCATCCACTTGCTTTGCAGACTGATTGCTTGACGTTTTCGTGGCAAAGGATGCAGCACAACTAATTGAAAAGATTTGATTGTCCCTAGTAGTAGAAGATTAGGACTGGGGGAAAAGGAAGGGTCATTTAATGTTTGAGGGGTGACAACTGACAATGAAGTGACCTTGACAAACAGCAGTCCAGAACTCAATGCCAACTCGGAAAATTGAGGTCAAATAACACAACTCTAAAAGGATTAACATTCCTTCCACTTAACCCTGCATGTAAGAGGAACGGATGGGGTGGAGGGAGGGGTGGGGGGATAGGGAATGCAATTTAAATTACGAGAAAATACTTCATCTGATTCTTCCCCCACCCCTGACTGCCTAACCCAAATGTTTACTAACCAGGTAGCAACGTTTGAGAGCTAACACAATTTATTGGCATAAAAACGTTTCTGTCAAAAAATTTAGTAAAACTTAGTAAAATTTACCATATTTTGAAAACTTAAACCTTCGGAAGAGGGCAGAAGGTATTACTGAAATTCGAAAATATTTTTTGTGGTAAGTCTCCTAACCAGGTAGCAACAATAGACCGCTATTAGAATTTATTGGGTTAAATATATTTCTGTAAAAAAAATTAGTAAAACTTAGTAAAATTTACCATATATTGATAACTTTTAACCTTTGGCAGAGGGCAGAAGAAATTTTTTTAATTCGGAAATATTTTACGAGGAGAATAAACTAATAAGGTGGCAACTTTTGGCCACTATTAGGATTCTGACAAAAAAAAATTATTTTTTTTTCACTCCACTCTACTGTGTATCCCTATAACATTCACCGTATATATTTTTAACATAAGATATCATAATATCAATATACACTTTTCTGAACGGTTACTGTTTTGAAATAAATGCTGGTTTTAAAGTTCTAAAAATAAATCATTGTCTCTAGCAGAAACATAATCTCTTAATTATTTTTTAATATCTGTTCCTTTAGAGCTTTAAGTTTGTTAAGGCTTACATCCGTATTTTATACTCTTAAGCTTTTTTAATACTAATATCGACTACTTTTTTCTTGTTCCAGCAAGAATAACCAAAAAAAA
>JAHWFP010031978.1:277-24718 GCA_023313725.1 Lithobius niger
TTTTGTCTCTTTTGTGCTGTTACTTTTTTACAGGTTTGTTTTTCTTCCTTGCAAACACCAAAAATGTAAATCGATGCAAACACATTTCTATAAAGACTTGTACAACTCTTCCATTGTTGTAGCCGTGCCTTAATTTCGTGAAGATGCACGGTTGCAACAATGAAATCGTTGTTGGACTAGAGTGCCATGCAATCTTACTACCATGAAGACTGCACGCCACAGAACCCAAAGAAAAAGCAAAGATTATTAACACTACCTGAAGCTGCTGGCGAATCAACAACGTACGAAACACATTCACCTTCCACAGTTAAAGGAATTGAGACAGCAACACATTTGTATCTGAATCATCAAACATATCGTCGGCTATGTTGGCCACCGCCATTGTATAGTCACAATGAAGTCGGCTTTCAGGAATTTGAGACTACACGTGACTCGCAACAATGGTCTCGTTGTACAAGTGTGTTAGACAACGTTGTTCGGCAACAATGCGGTAAGAAAGCCTTTGTTGATCTTGTGCCTTCGGCACTCGATCGACTTCGGGTTTCTTACCGCATTGTTGCCGAACGCCGTTGTCTAACTGATACTTGTACAACTCTTCCATTGTTGTAGCTGTGCCTTAATTTCGTGAAGATGCACGGCTGGAACAATGAAATCATTGTTGGACTAGAGTGCCATGCAGTCTTACTACCATGAAGACGTGCACACTGTACCGGGCAATCTGACTACCATGAAGTCTGCACGCCACGGAACCCAAAGAAAAATCAAAGATTATTAACACTACCTGAGGCTGCCAGCGAATCAGCAGTGTACGAAACACATTCACTTCCACATTTAAAGGAATTTGAGACAGCAACACATTTGTATCTGAATCATCAAACAAATCGTCAGCTATGTTGGCCACCGCCACTGTATAGTCACAATGAAGTCGGCTTTCAGGAATGTGAGACTGCATGCGACTCGCTACAATGGTCTCGTTGTACAAGTGTGTTAGACTACGTTGTTTGGCAACAATGCGGTAAGAAAGCCTCTGTTGGTCTCGTGCCTTCGGCACTCGATCGACTTCGGGTTTCTTACCGCATTGTTGCCAAACACCATTGTCTAACTGATACTAAACTACTATCAAAGCTACCATTATAGGCTGTGCAATTGCAACCTTTTAGATACAGTGTAGCCTGGTTGTACTAGCAAGTTTCTAGATATGCAAAACCGCCTCTATTTTACATATGCTGCCCACGATGACAGATTAAGAGTTATTTCGATGGTGAGTATGCCATCCAGAGTCTGAGAAACAAAGAGTTTAAGAAACATTTCTGATCATGGGACGACACAGAACTTGTTAATCAGTGCAAATGTGCTGATTACATGTGCCAAATGTTGGATGCGTGACAACGCAACTGACATTATTGAAACAAGGGAAATTATCACGTTAAGCCTTGAGGTTAACTTTAAATGTGACACAGAAGAACATTTGGCTCTTTTTACAGTTCATTATACATCATATTACAGAATCAGTTCATTATTCACAGGTTACACATGACACAGTTTTTTTAAAGGGCAATTACATCCATTTTGACATGCATGTTTGACTTTTGGATCACTTACACAATAACTAAACACAAGAATTGCGGTAAGAATACGTTAGATACGTCCGATATAACAATTTAATTACTGCATCACCAAAACATGACACAGAGATTGCCATTGTTTTGCTGGAACGCTCAGAAATTAATGCCGACAGATGTCACTTTTCGATTTTGACTCGCAGCCGATTGAGATAGCTGTATTGACTGTGAGGAGCTCAAGTGTCTGACGGCCTTAGCTAGCCACTACACTGCCGGCCAGCTAAGGCCGTCAGACGCTTGAGCTCCTCACGGTCAATACAGCTATCTCAATCAGCTGCGAGTTAAAATCGAAAAGTGACATCTGTCGGCATTAATTTCTGAGCGTTCCAGCAAAACAATGGCGATCTCTGTGTCATGTTTTGGTGATGCAGGTGATCCAAAAGTCAAACATGCATTCAAAATGGATGTAATTGCCCTTTAAACTTACATTAATTCCCCGACTTGAGACATGTCGGTAGGAACATGGAGACTAAAAAAAAGAATGATCGCTTTCATCAATGGCTGATCAACAAGCACAGCAACGAATGAAAAAAGAACAACAATAAGATGCAGTCTAACAAAGAAGAAAAACATATTGAAACAATAATCCTTTGACATATGAAACATTGTTATGATTCCTTGAACAACTTTGCCTTCAGTATTAACAAGCCAAACAAGACGATTATAGACCATGAAATGTGGATAAGAACTAAATGACAGCCATATAGTAAAGTGAAGAAAGAGACTTATCTTCCACAAAAGCCCCTCGTGACTTCATTCAGTTTTCAATCCTTGTTATCCATGAAAAAATCAACTTACAAAGTACTGTATTATACTTTAACAGGTAATAATGTTAGGTTATCGCAAAGAAAGTACAAAGTACAATGACTGCAAAAAAAAAACTGTCACAATTAAAAACAGTCGCATAGAATTACTCACAAATTAATTCCTTACACAATTGAAACTTCCAACTGAAACGTTTGTTAAGTGACACAAAGTACAATCAAAACTAATAGCAACCGATGCAAAACACACAAAAATAAATATTCCTGTATTCTTCCCTTCGTGTGTTGGCAGAGGTGTAATCTCCAACATAGTGAGTAGGCGTGTATTTTTCACAGACCTCATACTTTTCCATAAACCAGTAAAATGTCAAACTTAAAAACGTTTTGAATTCATACATTCAATATCATTATAAAATTAGTCTGTCAGTCGTCGTGAGAATGAGTTAGTGGGTTAAGAACATTAATCTTTAAATGTTAAGCTGACGTAAAATAATAGTCTTGTGTTACATCCTTTAGCATTAAACACTAGTTTGTTTGACCTAATAAACAGAAAATAGTATCGAATTTAATCAATCTTTGTCTAGAGACTGGTTTTGTCAATATATATGAATGGAAGATCTTAAGATGAGAGATATGCCAACTAAATAAATCCAATTCGTGCATTATCTCGGATGTACCATAATTATGTGACATAATACTTAGAGCAAGCTGCAAGTCTGGTTTTCAAATTAATTGGATTAGGGATTGACTGTCGGTAAATAATTCTATTGGTCCCTTAGACATATTAACACCCAATTTTAAAATGAGATGATGTGACCAGGCTACTTCTCATATACATTCGGGTAGAGCTACTAATTCTGACTCCTTACTCCATAAATAGACTACTGATTGTTTTTCAGTCTTCCAATAAACTAATGAACCTGAAAACTTGATCATGTAACCCGAGAAACCCTTCCTGTCCTAAGTCATTGACCAAGAAGCATCACTCATCCCATATGAAGCTTCAGATTGCCTCCATTCAAACACAAGACGATGACGTCGTATTATTTTTAGGTGTCAATCAATTCGATTAGCTGCCTCCCAGTGAATTACTTAAGATACCTGACTAAAATGTAATGAACTGCACACCGGAAAAGATATATCAAGTAGAAATGCGCTTGTGTAATATACAGAGGAACCCTATTATTCTCTGATATTTTGTTACATCAAACAAAGGAAACTCTTGACAACCATCTATATTCTGTGATTGTAAAGCTGGTGTTTTAGTTGACTTAGCATCTAAAAACTGATATGTGCCAACTAAACTGTCAATGTATTTTGTGTGGGCAACTGATATTCTACATTTGTTACATTCTATGATTATACCAAATACAACGTATTTGACGTTTATACACGTGTAAATTATACATTAATTGTTGTAATTAATTCTCTTTTCAATACTTCTACACGAATTACAGCAAAATTGTTCACGTGACATGAGAGAGCTAGAAATGCTCCATTGGGTTCAATTGTAAAAATGCAGGGATGCCTTTGAAGCCAAATCATTCCACATTTCGGTAAAGTAAAATGCAAATGGCGGTACCAGCATCTCACAGAAGTTGGCATACCATAAAAAGCTTTCTGTATGCAAACAGTATCTCCATTGAGTTTAATGAATTCTGGCGGGTGCTGCATATAAGCTTCTACATTTAGTATGGAATTGATATAAGCTGACTTGACATCGTAAGTTTTAAGAACCTAACTATGTGAGGCAGCTAGCAGTATTTTTAATGAATGTGGCTTTATCACGGGGCTCATTGCATCAAGATAGTCAACCCCAAGCCTCTGGTTACACCCACAGGCTATTCAAACATACCTTAAAGTTTTGAAGGAAACCGTCAGAACTTAATTCACGTAAATCCATGTAGATCGAATGATTTTTTTTGCCTATTAGGTGTGGTACAAAATCCCATACTTAATCAACCAACATCGTAAGTTCCACCTGCATTGCACGTTTCCTTTCATCACGTTCAGTACTAGCCATTGCCTGTTTAAAACTTGTCGGTACAACATATGATACTAACAAAGAACACCCATGTGTCTCACTGATTTTCAACATAAGTAAATCACTTTCAAGGTCGAAATTATCAACTCTTGTTGATGTCTGTACAGATTCATCTGTAATTGCACCTACATTCGGGTGGACTTCATTAAATTCTACAATAGTTTCAGGTTTAAATTCATTGTCTCGATTTTATGAAGACCTGTGACTAGTGCTATAACGGTTATCCGTTTAAACGTTTAAACGAAAATTTACGTGTATACGTTTTTCTATATTGCTAAACGATTAACCGAATCTGATTATTTACCTCACAACAGCACAAAGTTTTAATTCAATAAACGTTATTTTGTGACTTTATTTGGTAGTTAACGTTAAAACTACCAGAATATTAGCTACTTTCACTGCATCCAACTTGTTCAGCAGCTGTTAAACCTGAACTTCCGGTTTTGGTGGTGAAATCGAAACCAGCTTCGGTTAGGCTTAAGTCGCGACGGGTTTTAACCACGCTCACCGGAAACGTAGCGGGACACTGCAGAATGGATGAAATATTATCACCACGTAAGCCAATTAAACAATTAAAACTTTTTTTTAAACAATTGTCTACAAATTGTTCAAAACAACTAACCACTGGATGGTTAACAAAGCTAAATTCCAAAGCGTGCCGACTGATCCTAGATCGTAAAACAATCGCAAATGTGTGAGGATTTCCCGCGATTCCTGCTTATTTTATTTTTTTTAATTTAGGCTATTGTTTAACATTTGTTTTGTTTCAGAATAAATACGATTTGTTTACCTACTTAACGTGTGATTCGTGTTGCTTAAATTTTTTTAAATTAAATTAGTAAAACGTAGTTATTGAATTTTATGTTGACATTTTTTTTTTGTCTTAGTTTGTTGCGTTGTTGTTATTAACGTTCGATTTTTCACGGTTTTCGGTTAACCGAACGTTTAATTATGTCGTTTAAACGTTTAGCAAATTACACGGAAACTGCTAGCACTACCTGTGACACAGCATAATTAATCTCCTTGAGATTTAACCCCTTGCTGTACAACAAAAGTATTGATTTGTATATTCATTTCCTCAAAAATCGCAGAATTTTTACAAACATGACAGTTATTAATCCTTATTCCTTTAGTATGAGTAAAATTTGCTATTGTCCCTTTTATTAATATTAATGTTAATATTACAGTGATTTGCAGCAACTTCATGTTTTCGTGTATTAAATTACTGCTTTGCTGTTGCAATGTCAGTATGCTTTCTAAAGGCTTCAAAAAAAAAACTCCCATGTTCAGTAAAAAATAAATGTAAACGGTACATGGTGCGAACATATATCCCATAGTGAGATAGCTTAGCGATAAATCGATGGAATTAGGACTTGGCGGACAAAAGCATGAATTTTTGTGCGTGGCTTAGTTGGTGTGTGGGCAATAAGAAAATGGGCTGTTCCACGCAATTTGAGCGTACATTGGGCTGAACCAGGCCTTATATACCAATACACAGAAGCACTTTTCAGGACTATTAATAAGCGGGCCAATACAATATGCTGAAACTTACTACAGTACTTTTAAACATAATTTATGACAAATAACGTTCCATGAAAAAAGTCGAAAATTCAACAGGAAGTGAATATACATCTCATTTCCGGTAAATAGTCTTTATCACATAACTCCTAAAACGTGTAACCGACTGGTATAAAATTTTGCGGCCATTTTTTAGAGACCAATTTACGGTTAATTAATATTTAATGACATTTTGTTGTAGCTCTACCGGAAGTGATGGTAAAAGTCAGTTTCGGTATGATTTCTTCACTTTATGCATAACTTCTGAACGGGTTAGCTGGTAGGTTCCAAATTTTGCACATAATTTTCTTACATATATAATAATGTTCGATAAGAAAGTAGAACTACCAGGTGTGAATATACTTGTCACTTCCAATAATCAGTCTAAGTACAGCTCCCTTAATTTGCTGGTTCAATGAGGGACATGATATTAGTATAGTTTATTACCATTGTTTGTAATGATGGTGAGGATATGGAATTTGTCCCTACCAGAGATGCAACAATAACCTCGAAAGCAAGGCCGAGGGTTATTACAGTTGCATCCGAGGGGCTACATGCCGTATCCGGGAAGCTATTGTTGCAAACAGTGGTAATAAGGTTCTAACACTTATGCTTGATTGTTGCCGTGCTCGGGCTGAGTGCACGGTTCATTGTGTTTTGAGGCTATGTCAACATTTTAATTCCAGTGCCCCTGCTTCATCACAGCCTGAAATATAAGGAAAATTAATGTTTCTTCGGAATTAATTTACCATGCCACTGAACAAGCCATCAAAATAAGGGAGCTATATCATAGATTATTCACTGGAAATGACATTGTATACTCATTCACTATAGTTGTTACATTTTGTAATAGAACGTTATTTGTCATAGATATAAGAAAAGTATGTGCAAAACTTGGATCCTGCCAATAACCCGTTTAGGAATTATGTATCTGGGTAAAGAAATCCTACCAGGACTGAGATTTACTATGACTTCCGATAGAGTTAGGACAAAATGTCATTATGTATTATTTGATGTAAATGGTCTCTAGAATATGCCTGCCAAATGTGTGACCTGTCCGTTAAACACTTTAGGAGTTACGTGATAAAGACTATTTACTGGAAGTGAGCTTTATATTAACTTCTTGTTGGATTTTTGACATTTTCTCGTGGAACATTATTTTTTATAAATGATGTATAGAACTTCTGTGGTAAGTTTCAACGAATTATATTGATCGGTTATTAATGGTCGTGAAAAGTGCATCCCTGTACGTAGTTTTGTTACTATTAACTTATTTTTGTATATATGGCCAGCTTCAGATGGCGTGGTGCCGCCAATTTGCTTATTGCTCATACACTTATAACTGTTCCACACAAAAAAATGCATGCTTCTGTTCAACGTGTCCTGATAAAATCGCTAAGCTACCTCACTACCAAGGACAAATGGTACAGTGGTATCCTGGTTTAAGCAAAACACTGTGAGTTATTAAATTGGCTCTTGCATTCTGTACCAATCCTACAGAATGGCAGTGTTATTATATATTCTTTACCATAATCAGTAACCCCGTGAGTACTCACATCTCCAACAGCATAACCAATGGTGGAGATAACTGCAGTAGCCAATTCTACTTTGACTTTCTTACAGTCATCAACAATGATATTCCTATTAACCCTCTTAAGAATTGCATTAGTTTCTCCAGTTGGCGAAATGGTAGAAATCTGGTCATAAGCTATTGAATATTTTGTCAGAATCGTATGTAACTTGATCAGCTTAGGTTTGACTGAATGCTGTATGACACGCATTGTCTATGTGTCTATGTTCACCTTATGAACACAGCACGATTGCAATAATAATACATTTATGTGAACAGTTATTTCGGAGTAGTATTCCTTTAAATTAACCCTGTATAACAAACAAATTCACTGAAATTTACCATTACCAAAAAAAATAAATAAATAAAACACAGTAATTCGTATAAAAAAAAAACACTAACCCCACTTACCACGTTGAAGCACCTGAAACGAATAATCATAAAACTCTGAAAAAGCTAGATTAGCAACCAAGGGTATAGCATGTAATACTTTAAAATAACAAAACATCACTTCAAAATGAAGTGATACCCCCCCCCCCCTACATGTAATAATTAATGTTTTAAAATAAAATTACATTGAACAAGAGTGCTATCCCACCATGCATTATCATCACTAGCGTATGCATCTCACTCATTAAATCTGAGCATTGGACACTCGAGGAAAGAAAAAGGATACATGAGTAACAGGATACAAATGACGTATCGTCGTTACTGAAGAGATGCTGCATGGTCTTTCTTTTGAATAATGGCCCATACAACACAAAATCACACTGACTAATTCAAAATCTTGTTAACCAATCACAGTTAGTCATCCTTACTAACCAAATCTTAAATGGTCTCAATGGCATCACCCCTTCTGATTTTTCCTGTTTTGCCGATTCCTGCACAAGCAAGTACAATTCTCAACTTTTTGGTAATCACTCAAGGTTGGAACACTCGGTTTTGCTTCTGCTCTGCAAAAGTTGTTCCTATCTGTAATGCTCTTCTTCCTACTTCCATGTCTGCCGCCCGTCTAAACTCCTTCAAGGTACACCTGGACGAGTGTCTATAACGTCCTTTTTCCTTTTCTTAGGGGTGAGGGGTGGCTGCCTTTGTGAAGCTTTGGCGCAGTGTCGTCTTATTTATTCTAATCATCTGTTCTGAATGGTCACATTTTGGACTCAGTAAACGTAGCAGATTTTGAGTCCTTCTACAGGAAAGAGGACGTAAGACCTAGACCGAGCAGGATCAAAACAGTGAAGCAAAGAAATCTCAACAGACAGGTGACCAACAGAGCAGGAGACCAACAGAGCAGGTGATGTTGGAGCCACAAGCTCTACGAGCAGAAAATAGAACTCCAATAAAGGTACCCCCTGACTGGGCAGAAACTTGCCAGCTACATAGCACACACAAATATTTTAATGTTCAGTCACATAATACACGTTCTGGCCTTGTTCACAGCAATTTACATCAATAAAAACGAGTTGCACTCTTGTAATGGCCACCCGACCCAGACGGTGTCCCGACCAAGATGACCCACCCGTCTAACAATAACAGTATTCGATTATTTTACATGGAATGATTGTTGGCAATGAACTAAAAACTGATTGTTGCCAATAAACTGAAACGATGGCTGAAAAAGCTAGCGGTCGTTGTGGGATGTTGTTACTGACATGAAGGCTGATGTAAAACAGCTGTTAGAGGACTTCTGTATGGCAGGATTGATAGGGCCATGCAACATCAAAACGGGGCTGGTGTCGAGTGAGGCATTTAGGGTCATTATTGAGGAAGCAGGAAGGCGGGGCATCTCGCAGGACGATGTAAAATTATACGGCGTAGTGGAAGATGGACGAGACAATGGATAATAAATCCAGTAACAATAAATCCCGTAACAATGAAAGGAGCTCTATTGTAGCACGAAGGGTAAAGACGACGGCAGCAGATGTTGCTGCAGTCTTACAGGATCTCCTCAGAGAAAGGCTGGTGAGCAGTGCTGATATAAATTGTGGGATAGTCTCGAATGAGACTTATGCTGTGGTTCTTCAAGAAGCAAGGAGGTGTGGGATCGCAGAAGAAGAAGTGCGTCGTTTTGGAGTGGTGACAGAAGAGGGAGCGCAGCGGATGTACAGCGGACAGGATGGAGGAAGGAGGGACGGCAACAAGGTGGCTGATGATCGCAGAGATGTGCTGCAAACTGTGCATAAACTGTTCAGCGTGGCTGTGACTGGCAAAGAAAGTGAGACTGAGAATGTAGATGGGGAGGAAGAAGGCAGTGAGGATTTGCAAGCAGCAACTGTGCGGCGAAACCGCGCCCTAAATTTGCTGACGTTGCAGAAATCATACGGCGGCAACCTAGTCAATGTGTACATGACCAGGTCGGTTGTTCTGCTGTGCGGCCAGGCTGGCACTCCATACACAATGCTCTAAATTTACCAAGCAATTGAAGGAGTCATTGGTGCACGGGAGATTCAAAAAATCGGGTCCTTGAGGGCGGGTATTGCCTTCGAAGTATTGACTAGAACAATGGCTGCTAAGCATCTCTTGCTGAAAGCTAAGATGAAGATTAACGGCTACGGCGTTGAGTGCTATGATTTGCGAGAGCAGCGTGTTGAGGCCAGGCTTCACTGGCTGCCTGACGGGATATCGGCCGCTGATGTAGGGGCGGCGTTTCAGGATGTTGGAGTAGCGGAGTCACATGCCTTTGAAAAGTTGGTGGTGCGCGGTAGAGTACTGTGTGAGACAGGTGTCAGGCGAATTACTATCAAGCTACGGGAATCCCGCTCGATGGAAGACGTACCAGACATCGTATTTGTGCAGACATCGTTGGTGTAGGTCTCTGATCGCCCCCCCCCCCTTGCCTTCGCTGTTCACTCCGTGGCCACTTCCGGCGAGACTGCGCCAGCATTGAGTGTGCAGCACGTGGCGGCTACAGGGAGCCACGTGACCTATGTGTACATCTCAAGAATGCAGCCCGAGAAAAAGCCAGGGGTCTTGAGGTGATACAAGGCACTGTGCAAGATCGACCGGATGGATTAAGGCAAGACATCAACAAGACTGGGACCCATGACCATGAGACCCCCAGCGAGAAAGCGACTGCCAGTACCAGGGATGTGATGGATCAATCGTATGTTGAAGTTGCTACGGGTAATGCGGATGATGGAGAGTGGCTTACGCCGCCGGCAAAGAGGAAGAGGGGAAGAAAAGGGAAGAGACCACGGATTCAGGATGACCAGAGTGAAATTAGTACCGGTGCAAGTTCACATGGGCCGACTGCTGCACAGGAGTTGGATTCAGTGCAGAGTGATCTGGTTGTAGAGGAAATGTGCGACATTCAGGTGTGTGTAGATGCATGTGATAATGCTGTGTTTTATGATGCAGATCCTGATGTGAATCAAGATGCAAATCACGATCAGAACCAGGATGTGAATCGTGATGTGGATGAATGTGAAAAATTGAGCGCACGTCACAAGGCGGAGCAACAGACAGGTAACGCGGTGATTAGTGAAGATGATGTTAATAGCATTGATCTGTCGTTGAGCAGTCAGAGGAGTGAGGATGTCATGGGGACTCAGGATGGGGCTGGTGAAGTGGCGTCGGTCATAACCTAACCTAACCTATTTGGTGCATTCGCCTTGTTTTCTATTTCCTCCTGGAATGCGCGTGGCTTACGCGGTAAAGTTAACGAGGTTGAGAATTTGTTGAGTTTTGTAGACATTTTGGGGGTCCAGGAGGCTGTAAATATGCAAGATTTTAGTGCAGCTTCTTTTCAATCTGACTTTGTTTACTCGGGGAGTGGGGTGGGTATTTTTGTGAAGTGGGCTGTCCCATACTTGGTTTCTCCCATCCAGTCGCCAATTCCGGAAATAGATGCATGCTCCATAAGAGTCTACATGTGCAACCAATGGGTTAATGTGGTCATTGTGCATGTGACGGGAGCTCCGTCCTTGGTACAGTGGACAGCGTGGCTTCGTCAGTTCACAGCTCCGTGCATCCTTGGTGGGGATTTTAATGCTCACCACTATGACTGGGGTTCCATTAGAATTGACACCAAGGGGCGCAAATTATCCAGTGCCGTTGCCTCCACGGGGTTGTGAATAATTCAAAATGGTACCCCCACTTTCGTTAGGTGGCAGAATGGAGGGACCCAGGAGTCTGTATTGGATTTGTTTTTGGCCTCGGATGGCATTGCGCGTAAATATTGTTTTTCGGTGTCAGATGATCAAAGGGGCAGTGATCACTTCCCTGTGGTCATGCTCCCCTGCTGTGCGTGGATAGGTCGGCAGAGCAGAGCGCGACGGAGGCCACTGGCGGATAACGGAGTTCTCTCGCCATGGATTCGTGCGCATGTTCAGAAGGGGAAGTCTAGTAAGAGGGAATCACGCACTAGGGTCCTCTCGGACTGGTGGACCCCGGTTTGTACAAACGCTGTGCGGGATCGGCGTGTGGCCTACCGCAAATGGAAGCGCCATCCAAGTGAAGAGCATTGGTTTGAGTATCGGGGCATCTATGCAGAGTCTGCGTATCTGATTAGAAGGGAGAAGAGGGACTATGGAAATCGCTTGTGCGAGCGAATCCGAGGCACGAGATCCCTGGCGGTTGCGTGGAGAACCCTACGCAATCAGGATGCAAAGATGGTGCAGCAGTGGGTGTACGACACACAGGATGCTGGCTCGCAGCGTCGCGTTCTCAGGGGCGAATCCATGGCAGACACGTTCAATCGTCGCTTTGCCAGTGTGTACGCTCTTCCGAGTGGAGGACAGCCGTCCCCCTGTTCTCGAGTTTCTTGGACACAGGATATGCCTTGGGAGCAGGCTGAATTTGCCGCTGCTCTGTCCAAGTGCAAGGATTGCAGTTCAACTGGAGTTGACGCTGTGTCATATAATGACTTGAAGGTCGCCCCGCCTGACGCCGTAGGTGAGTTGGTTGCGATATATCAGCTGCTGTTAAATGGAGGCCCAGTTCCTCCCTCGTGACTTTATACCATCCTGGTCCCTGTACACAAAGCAGGTAGCGATAGGTCTAATCTGATCAATTACAAACCGATAGCTCTTTTATCCTGTATACGTAAGGGTTATGAGCGCATGCTAGTGAGGAGGTTGGAGTGGCATCTTGAATACTACGACTGCCTGGCTCCAGTGCAATTTGGCTACAGGGCGGGCAGGATTGCTCAGGATGCGATTCTGTACCTTCTTTCCGGCATTCGGGAGGCCTGGGTGCACGGACAAGTGGTGGTTGCGGTGTTTCTCAACATCAAGGCCGCATATGACACAGTGCGCATTGACTGGATGCGAGCGGTGCTTGAGAGGATGGGGTGAGTAAGGGTATCACAGCGCAATTGTAGCGCTGTTAGGTAAGCGACGGTTTGTAACTCGGGCAAATGGCTACTGATCGTATGAAGAGAGCTCTGATCGTGGTCTCCCACAGGGGAGCTGTTTGAGCCCGGTGTTATTTGCTGTGGCTATTAATGAATTGCTGGCAGAGCTCAGTCTGTCTACAAACTTCGTCTGCTATACAGATGATGTTGCGTTGTGGTTTGCTGGGAATGACACAGATATGATTACGCCTCATGTCCAAGAATTAAGCTCTTGACATGGTCACAGAACGTTTTGCTGACAGGGGCCTGCTATTGGCTCCTGCGAAGACAGAGCTCGTCGTTTTCACGCGGTCCTTGGCGAGGCGCCGATTTCAGTTAAGGTAGAGGATGCGGTGATAAGACCTTCTACAACTGTACGGTACTTGGGGGTGCTACTGGACGAGCGGCTCGAATGGAACAAGCATGTGAGCTGTCTCAGAGAGCGTGTCCGTGCGCGAACCTCCATACTGAAGAGTCTCGCTGGGTGTGAAAATGTGACCAGAGGTGTCCTACTCTCCACTTACAGGCGGTTTGTCCGGGCAGTCTTGGATTATCACCTGCCTTTTTTGTATCCTGCGGCACGTCACATGCGTACGCTCCAGGTCGTGGTAAATGAGTGCTTACGGACTGTTACGGGATGTCTGGTTTCGACGCCAGTTCAGTCACTCTGGGTTGAGAGTGGTGAACCACCCATACGCCATCGTGCAGAGGAACTACTGGTTCTGCTCTGCATGAGAAATCTCAGTCGGGGAGCGAAAGACCCTGTTGGGAAGTTACTTCTTGACTATGTCAGTCTGAGTCGAGGTGTGCGCGAAGCCTTAGGTGCAGCTGGCCAGGGTGCGTCTCTCCTGCAACAGGCATCCCACCTCCGTCCGTGCGAAGTTGCACGGGCCAATCCCATTGGTCCATGGATACGGTGTCCCACAGTGGCTCGTCTGTTTAATGCATGGCACGTCACCTGTGATGTTTTTTGCGACGCGTCTTTTAGGAGGGAACTCAGTGTGGGAGGGATAGGTGTTGCGATCCCATCTCTCAAAGTGAGTGTAAGGCGTCGTCTCACTGCGGTTGCTTCAAGCATGGTTTGTGAATTATCGGCGATGTTTGTCGTCCTGGATGTGGCTCTGGAGTTGCGGCTGTGGTCCTTCGCCATTGTCATGGACTCTCTTGCAGGTATCCGTGCGGTGCAAGGGGCAGTGGAACGGATGGACGTAAGCGATCCACTGGTTTTCAGTGTTGCATGGAAACTCTGGATTGCTTCCCAGGTAGGCGAGGTTGCGGTTCGGTGGTGAGGGTCCACACTGGAATCTGGGGCAACGAGCAAGCGGATACTCTCGCCAAGGAGGCAACTGTCACAGAGGTGGCAGAGGCACATCTTACTGTGTCCGTGGCCACTCGGCGTGTGGCAATTCGGGAGTAGCAGCGTAAAGAGTGGGAGAAGGAATGGGTGGCCTGAGCAATGGGGAGGTTTTTGTTTGCTATTCAGCCAACCTGCAAGTATGGTTCAGTTCTGGATGCACTGCCGCGCAGGGGGGCACGTCTCATTAGTCGTTTGCGTACAGGTCATTCCATGTTGCTGGCGCACCAAAATAGGTTGGGTTGGGTGGACTCGCCATTCTGTGGGACATGTGGCATTGAAGACACTGTAGAGCATTTCCTTCTAGTCTGTAGGCGGTACAATACTCATCGCCGCCTGTTGAGTAGGTGGGTGAGAACTCATCCGACCCTGCAGACATTGCTGTGCCATACGAGTGGTGCTGACGCTATCAGGCGCATGCGGGCACTGGCCGCTTTCTGTCTAGCTACTAAAAAGCAATTGTGATCTTGGTCGCAGGAGAGAGGCTGGTTGGAATTGATAAGATGCGGATGTATTTAAGACACAGCCCGTGCACATTATGATGCCCGCACGCGGTAGTCTCTTGTACACGGTGGTGAAAATCTCTACGAAGTGATACACAATGGTGTGAGCGCGCAGTTCAACGTGCTTTTGCACACGGCAGTGACAGATCCCTTCATGTCCCACTGAGATGCCACAGTGGTAGACGTGACAGAAGTGAGGTGGTAGATGTGAAGTGAGTGGTAGTGATAGTGAGTGGTAATGATGTGGAGTGGTGCCGCTGTGGAATCTTAGGCCGTAGTGTTCTGTTAGGGATTGGATTGGTGTGATGTGGTTTAACTGTTGTCACTGGTATTGCTGGTTGTTATTTACCTAATTTTGTATTAGAGCGTTCGGCATATGGCCAGGGCTTTTGGCAATAAATTCAATTCAAACGATGGATGAAACAATTCTTCAGTTTTGGTATCTAGACACACGCTATTGTGTCGCCGCCAAGTAACAGTAGATCATCCCATTGTAGACATCCAATTGTTAAAAATTTATTGTAATGATAAAAAGGCGGCTCACTAGCAGACATGTGTCTGTTAACTGTAAGCAACTGAAAGCATATTTTGGCATGTTGAGGATAAATCCCAGTGCGACAGAAATGTTTCAAATTGTGGAAAATGTAAGGGGAAGGGTCAGAGATTAAGAAACACTAAAATTTAAAGGATGAGCGTCCACCAATCACAGAGAAAAAGATGCGTCAATAACGTTGTTTTTATGTTACTGTCTAGCTAGCTAGCTGTCTAGCTAGTTAGCTAGCTAGCTGACTAGCTAATAAGATTTTTCCCATGTTAAATCCCATAGACTTTTTGCTCATGGCTAGCGCAAAATTCAGAAGGTCTACGTACCTGAACTTTTGCACACGGATGCATAGTGATCTGAGGATGGTCCTTTTGTTGGTTTAGGGGTTGTAGGGACCAGGACAAATGCGTGGGAGGGTTTTGAAATTCGCCACGGGCGAATTTAAATTTCGTTTCTTTTCCAAGTTGCAATCAAAGATTTTAAGCAACAATGGCTTGAACAATCAAGACTGGTCCTTAGATTTATTGTAAAAGCCTGGACGAACTAAAAACTGAACTGTAACGAAGGACAAAATAAAGAAACATTAACGTTGCCGTGGATTGCGTAAGAATAAAGGGATGCGCGTTAGATGATGGTTACGCAACAATACGAGCATACACGAGCTAATGGGTTTTTTTGTTAACCCAAAAATAAATTGCTTCGCATTCTGCTTTTTTAGTAACAACGACCTTTGGGGGTTTTTGCATGACTAAATGTGAACGAAATCTTGAAAAATTAAGGGGAAGGTGAAGGGATAAAACAAAACAACTGATGGGGATGCGCTGATTGAGTGAGCGAAGCGAACGAAATCAGCGATTGTTAGTCAGCGTGTGCAAAAATGGGATTGAAGCATCTTAAACAGACGGTGTAACCTTAGTATGTTCAGTCCTATGAAAGTTGTGATATCCACCCAAAACCAAAACTGGTGGAAAAACCCGCCAAGTTTCCAAAAACTATCGGCCTTTGAAGGTAGTGATACATTCCACCAGGGAAAGGCCGCCAAGGTTAATCCTATTAGCCAAGTTAATCGCACCGAATAATACTTTCGACGTTAAATGAAAACTTGAAGATTGCTACTTTTCGAACTATTAGTAGGTGCGATTAACTTGGCTAATAGGATTAACCTTGGCGGCCTTTCCCTGGTGGAATGATAGCACTACCTTCAAAGGCCGATACTTTTTGGAAACTTGGCGGGTTTTACTACCAGTTTTGGTTTTGGGTGGATATGCATCTTAATATTAAGCCGTTGGCTAAAGGTTCTGTCGTTGTAGACGATTAAAATTAAAGGATTAGTGAAATATTCATATGAAAGCCCATGAAGTCCGGGTCAGGGGATATGCTCATTGAGTGGGAGAAGCGAACGAAATCAGCGTTTATTAGCCAGTGTGTGCAAAAGTACATAGATGGGATACACGCCATCCGCAACAAAACACATGAGAGAGCAAGCCGTCCCAATGTTGCAAATAATGCATCAAACACCACCCGTACACAGCATGGGCTTCGGCTCAACTTCAAAAACTTTCCTGCCATCTTGTAAAAGAAAATTATTTTACAAGATGGTAGGGGAGTTTTTGATGTTGAGCACTTAGCTGTAACTTTTACGTGTTATAGCTGTGAACAAGGCCAGAACGTGTATTGTATGGCTGAAAATAAAATATGTGTGTCTGCTTTAAATGTACCTTGCGAGTTTCTGCCCAGTAAAGGAATAACTTTATTTGCAACAACAAACTTCGCAAAATACTTCTCTTTGCAGAAGGCACCACAGGAACCTCCCATGTGCCTTATCAACGTGAAAAAGGAGAGAGCAGTCTCTGTTCACTTAGCCAACACAAAATGAGAGAACTAAAACCAAGAACGGCACCATAAATAAAGAGGGGAAAGGTTCAGAAAACCTACCCCTACCACCCAAACACGACAATTTACATAGTAAGTAGCACGTAAACTATGGTCTTCTCACAACTCATCCTTCAGTTCATGATCTGAAGAAGTTTGCGTAAAATCGAAGCCGACATTAGGCCTGTGCTGGCGTCGAGGTTTACAAACCCAAATCGTCCAGTTTTGCTAAACGACCTTCGCGATGCAGCACAAGGGGGAGTAAAGTATTTGTGAGAACTCGGAGAGGAATTTGACAGAATTCCGAATTGTAGACTTGGTGACAGAGTTCAGATGTACAAGATACTGCCGTCTTCAGATAAAGTGATATGTAGTGGACCATTTGAATTTAAACCAACAATCTCAATTGTTTTATGGTGTATGTCACGTCAGTGAATTGAGTTGAATTTTGATCACAGAGTCTCGTTGAAGAATCATGCGCTCTATTACAAAACTAATGTATACTAACGAAACCCAACAAATGCAAACAATACGAACACACCGGGGGACACTCACTACCAAGAAATGTTAACGTCAACACCACAGCAATGAGAAAGGCAATGTAAGAGAGCAGAGACACACCTTTGGCATGTGCTTGTTCTCAGATGATCAAGGGGCTCAAAATCAATATGAATGGTGTGATGGCTGCAGGTTTTGGTTAAGTAGTAATTAACTTTCTAACAGGTTTTAATGATAACGACTTACATAAACCTTTCTGTGTTTGGCACACTGGTGGGAGCACACTTACTGCGTCCATTTGCTTCGGCGAGAAACTTTTGATAAACTGTCCATCAATCTTTTTTTATATCTTTACTCCATACCTACAAACATTCGTGGTTGGATACATTACTGTTCCAAACGAATTTTTGATTTGCATGCTTGTTTGTGCTGAAGGAAAAAGCTTTTGGAATTTAGGGGTTGGAAGGGAAAGGGAAGTCATCACCCTTACCCCCTCCCCATCCCATGGTGCTGATTACCACGCCATCGGTCAGGGAGGATTAGCTGTGTAGGTGATTTAAGATTTTTGCAATGCTAATGACCTACTGGCATCTGACGACTGTTGGGGAGTGTTGCAGAGCTGTTTCCTAACCAAGGTTAAAAGGATACAATATGATCCCTCTTCTTCTTCTCCTTCTTGGACCACATCTTGTGAGAAATAGGATTCCCGAATTTGATGCCATTTATTCAATTGCCATTGATGTAATTGCCATTGATGTAGTTTATTCAAAACACGTAATTACCGAGATGATAATTAACGCGTGGCACGCGTATGCATACACAAATATATACACGCTCAGCGTAAATTATTTACGTAGCAATTTTTTGCCTCCTAATTTGTAGTCAACGCCTATGTAATTTTACCCTTGGTTCGAGCTAAAGTTAAGGTAAATAAAGAGCATATTCTGTACTTTATTACCAGAAGTTGGGGGAGGGGCAAAAATTAATTAGTAATACGTACGTCGTGTTGCGCAACTATTCACGTGAGAGCTGTTAAGTAGTTGTTTTTCCAGTCTTTCCGTTCTCGAAGTAACATAACACATTGCAAACAAAACAAAAAAAAAATAATAAATGCACGGCTGTATTGTCCAAACAGTAAATCCATGACAACACCACGTTAGATATACAAAAAACTGGTTGGAAGTTAAGCAACTTATGACGTACGGTCTCTCCCACTCCCGGGTACAAGAGAGGGAGAGGGAGAGGGAGAAAGAGACAGGCGGCGCCAAGCAGTCTGCAGAACCAAGGCCAACCAGGTGGTAAATAGCAAGGAAGGACACTCTGCACCTGGCCGAGAGCTGGCCAACCTCGGGCGACGCACCTTGAAGAGGAGGAACGCTCGGCACCTACCTTCCTTTTAACTGACATGCATGCAAGCAAAATGCTGCAGCTAAAATAAACGAATAGCCACGCACGTCGTGACAATACTAAAAGAAAGTGAAGAAATTTCTTTGAAAGAGCAAAACACCTGCGATAAGGCGGTAAAGGTCTCTAGCTCCGTGATGGCTTTTTAAAAAATTAATTTGTCGTGTTTTCATTTTATTCAAGATGTAGGTATAGGTTTCAACACTTGGGTTAGCTGTTTTTTTTTTTAGGTGGGGGTGGGGTGAAGGGGCATCACTGTTGGCCAACTTGAACAGAATATTGTTTTAACTGAGAATTAGACAGAAAGGTGTAGTTTCGAAACAGGGAATCGTGTAAAAAAAATTAGGTGAATTGGGAGGAGGGAGGACTTGATTTCGTACGTCAAACCTTCGCCTTCAACAATCCGTGGAAATTAATTTTGAAAGTATTTTTTTACCATCAACATTGTCCATGTCAGTGAGGTTAGCAAAAGCTTTCCTTAAAACAGGCTAGGGGGAAGAAATTAAAGCAGAACCGGACCGACAAATTATTCGCAGACGTCAGCCCGGTCCCCATAACACAACCAAACTTATTTACAGAAACTGAAATTTGCTACAAATATAGCGGCCGTTTTCTCACGATGGCACGTAAATTTTTTCATCATACTTGCTGCTTACTTGTGCTGTGCACAATGTCGTGTCCATTGTGTTTCTTCGTTTACTACTTATTTACAGGTACCAAGTGTCTGTAACGTATCATATGTATCATAAAAAAAAACAATAACCGTAATGGGATCCATTAAGTCTATGGCGAAGACTTGAACCCTTCTACGGCGAAGACTTGAACCCTTTTACATCGAAGACTTGAACCCTTCTACGGCGAAGACTTGAACCCTTCTACGGCGAAGACTTGAACCCTTCTACGGCGAAGACTTGAACCCTTCTATGTTGAAGACTTGAACCCTTCTATGTTGAAGACTTGAACCCTTCTATGTTGAAGACTTGAACCCTTCTACGGCGAAGACTTGAATCCTTCTACGGCGAAGACTTGAACCCTTCTATGTTGAAGACTTGAACCCTTCTATGGCGAAGACTTGAACCCTTCTTTGGCGAAGACTTGAACCCTTTTCCTTTTTTGGGTTTTTAATGATAAGTACCCTTTTGCTTCTTCGACTGAAATGCTAGTGTTGCAAAACGGCGAGAAAAATGAAGGAAGTATGTGGCAGGAAATTGGTGACGTCACATAACGTGTGAGCGTAACTTGCCCTTTCAAGTTTGACAGTAGCCAAAGTAGGACAAAGTTGAAAGTTGGCCACCCACAAAAGGTTCACCACCTACTTTGGCCAAGTCGGGCCAGGGCAAAAAATTCAACGGTGACTTTGGCCACTTCATCTTTTCCCCGTGTTGGACCAACCTGCCAAAAATTAACTGGGCCAAATGGTTCTGATCAACTAATGGCCAGGCTTTGGGCCAAGTTAGTCCACCCACAGGGCAAGAAATTTGACAGTGGTGTTGACCACTTTGTCATTCCCCTTGTGTTGGGCCACCAAAAATTAGCTATGGCCAAAGGTTTTGGCCAACTATTGGCCTAATTGCACTATATGTGGCCCAACACATTGCCAAAGATACCAGTATTGGCCCTACTGTTGGTTAAACTGCTCGTGTCACTTGGGTTGCCAAAGTTCACAGTTAACAATTTTCAGCAAGCCTTTGCTGCCTTGTTGCTCTTAACTATGCCATTGTGCTTCACACCGCAACAACTGACTAAGAGCTAAGCCGCCAAACTAACCGTCGCTTACGATAACAACTAGCACTGATCTATATGGTTAATATGGATAGCACACTGAGCACCGTTACGGCACATTAGAATTAAAGCCAACATCAATGACTCTAGTCGTGGTTGGCCGAGGTTACCAAACCATGTGGCAAAAGCAAGTAGAGAGTGGGGGACAGTGGGTGAGAAGGCTTGTTGAGGAGGGAAAAGGGACGATACGGAAGGGGGATGAAAGGAGGAGAGAGCAGGGGGAAGGGACGTATGAGAATGAAATTAGGATAGAGCAGGTAGTGGGGGATGAAGGGGGAGGGGAAGAGGGGATGAAAGGAGGAGAGAGAAGGTAGAAATGGGGGAGAGGGGTTGGAGGGGAAGGGGAAGAGATGGGAGGGGGATAAAATGAGGAGAGAGGAGAGTAGAGTGGGGGAGAGATGGGGAGGAAGGGATGGGAAAAGGAAGAGAGGGGAGGGGAGAGGGATTTTGGAGGATTCTTGATGTAGGAGGGGAAGGGATTCACACATACTCGGTTCTCTCCAAAAGTAGTACACTTCTAGATTACAACAATTCTACATCTGGACCCGAGTTGAGAAAATATGTACTAGTAAGAATAAACAATGCTTTAACAATGTTAAAAACAACAACTTCTTTTCTTATGGGAGTCTAAAAAAAGTATTTGCCAGAGCATGGACTTATATACTATCACACATTTACATTTAAATTTACATTTTATTTATTACCTGAGCCTAAGTTTCGTACATCATGCGCTCATCACACTATGGCTGGAGGCAACAAAATGCTTTAGTAATGATATAACAATAATGTCTTTACAAAAATGCCATGGACGGAAACCGTGGACAAAACCAGTAAATTCAAGACACCGCCACACTGAATGAAATAGCGTTATTGTGGAACAGTGAACTATAATAAAGAAAGTTGCTGAAACGTCATATAAATGTAGGGTAGGCAGAAATGTCTTCACCATGTTGCATTGTACTTGATTTCATGAAGCAACGTAATCGGACTTGAGTGAAAAGGAAGTATAAAAAAACTTTGAATATGTCGGAGAAAGCAATGATGCATCGATTACTATGACTGTTATCGATGAAAAAATCACATAAAAGACACCGAAAATATGCATAGTATTCAGTATAAAAATGAAAAAGGTAGGGAGAGCAATCGGGGGAGGGGAATAATAGGGGAGAGGGAGGGCAACTACAGATGCAAACTTACTACAAGGCTTGAAAAGATGCAAAAAAAAAGTGCAGTGTAAAACAAAAACAGGACTGGGCACATGACGCGAAACACGCCTCCTGCTTCCAGGTTACGGAAATTAATGAAAGATGATGAGATGAATCAGAGGGTTCACCATTACAACGCAAACCCGCTACAGGAATTTAAAAGACACAAAAACAAAGTGCAGTACTAGGATTCAGTACATAAATGAAAAAAGTAGGAAGGAGGGAGAGAGAAAAGGAGAAGAGAGCAGGTAGAGAGGGGGATTACTTTGGGGGAGAGGGGTGGGAGGAGAAGGGAAGAGAGGGGAGGGGAGGAAAGGAGAGAGCAGAGTTTAAAATTGAAAAAAGTAAGAAGGAGGGAGAGATAAAAGGAGAAGAGAGCAGGTAGAGAGGGGGATTACTTTGGGTGGGAGGAGAAAGGGAAGAGAGTGGAGGGGGAGGAAAGGAGAGAGCAGAGTTCAAAATTGAAAAAAGTAGGAAGGAGGGAGAGAGAAAATGAGAAGAGAGCAGGTAGAGAGGGGGATTACTTTGGGGAGAGGGGTGGGAGGAGAAAGGAGAGAGCAGAGTTCAAAATTGAAAAAAATAGGAAGGAGGGAGAGAGAAAAGGAGAAGAGAGCAGGTGAGAGGGGGATTACTTTGGGGGAGAGGGGTGGGAGGAGAAAGGGAAGAAAGGGGAGGGAGAGGAAAGGAGAGAGCAGAGTTCAAAATTGAAAAAAAAGTAGGAAGGAGGGAGAGAGAAAAGGAGAAGAGAGGTAGAGTAGGGGATTACTTTGGGGGAGAGGGGTGGGAGGAGAAAGGGAAGAGAGGAGAGCGGAAAGAAAGGAGAGAGCAGAGTTCAAAATTGAAAAAAAAAGTAGAGAGGAGCCATCGTTGGTATGGGGAATATCAGGGGAGGGCAACTACACGGCTTTAAAATACACACAAAAAATGCGCACTAGATTCAGTGCCAAAAAAAGATCTATCCACCCCAAAACACGCCTTCCGCTCCCGAGTTTTGGAAATGAATGACAGATGGTGAAATGCACTGAATGAGTGAGCGAAGCCACCTTACCACAATTGCCCATCTTCAAGAACCTGCATTATAATTTTAAATTACACAATGCACTATTATGATGCAACTTTACTTCTAGATTAGCCCGTCTTTATGATGTGCTTTACAACTAGTTTTAAATAAATACTTCAACTCCTTTAAAATAAATTCTGGTGAGAAATATCCGGAGTGCAAATTTCTGCTGTAGTTTTCGGGGAAGGAAGAAAGGGCGAAGAGAAAGGTTCAGAGGTGGAAAACGGCCGTGATTCGAAAGGGAGGTGGGGTGCGTTGATGATATTGATATTTTTTGTTCTTTCATATTGGTATCGTGTTTTTTTTTTTTTTTACTAGGGCGAATGTTTTGGACAGTGTTTTAGGCGAATGTTTTGGTTATGTTACTTCTTGGCTTGACTGCTATGAAGTGCATTCAACTCATTCCCACGTGATAATAATAATACTTCACACCCATTATAATACAGGCAGTTAGCCATATGAACCTGCATTTTGTGATAAAAGCATGAAATTTGGTACAGTGGCAACTTGTACCAAGTAAAGTAAATTGAGTCGAGGTGACATCATAATTTCGGCCTTGGGGGAGCCCTAGCCTCTCTCTTCCCCTCCACCATGTAAAACTGCCAAAATCTGTATTTTTGTGTGATAAAAGCTTGAAATTTTGTACACTGGTATATTTTACCAAGTTGAGAAAATTAAGTAAAGGAGACGTCGCGATTTCGGCCTTGGGGGCGCCCTAGACCGCTCCCCCCTCCCCTTTCCCATATAAAATTGCCAAAATCCGTATTTTTGTGTGATAGAATCTTGAAATTTGGTACACTGGTAGATTTTACCAAGTTGAGTAAATTGAGTAACTCCTTAAGTAACTCCTTAAGTAACTCCTTAACCGTTAACGAATCAAAAGCAGAATGTGAAGCAAAATTGTTCTGCACACAATTCCAAACAAGAAAGGCGTGATATAATCTTTCAATTTATTTCAAGTTTACCCCCCTAATTTAGTTTACAGGAGTGCTCCATTGTTCAATCGGTAGTTATAGTGCCCTTCGGTTTCAAAGTGCTCTTGCGAGCTTTCCAATAGCCCGAAATGAACATGCTTACAATTTTCTTAAAGGCGGGGATCTATTCTTTTCATAACCGAAATTGTTTAATTTTGATATGGATCGTCCTACGTCTATTTGAAGGTGAAGAGGTAATGGCGTAGCGGTGAAAGCATATGGTGATTTTCGAATTAAACTGGTCTTGCGATTCCTCTAATAGCCCGAAATGGACATGCTTAGGATATTCTGAAAGGTGAGCATCTACTCATTAATAAACAAAAACGGAACGTTAAATGTTTAGAGTAAGGGTCTAA